>CAJNOJ010000935.1:0-14967 GCA_905250025.1 Adineta ricciae | reverse complement strand
TTAAATAAATAGGAATGCACACTGGGAAGTAAATTGACCATTCTATGTGTTGAAAGTTTCTCCAGTTGGATCGTGTTTCACATTTTTAATCCCGTTAGGGATTGCGCTGAAAGCTTTTTTAGAATACTGCAAAAAAGCTAGATTTTCATCGACTTGTGTTCATTCTAGTACAGTCTATTGATAAAATTCCTTCTGTTGAAACTATAATATAAACACATAGCAGATCATATGCTGCTTTCATTAGTATCTATCTGGTATTTTTGGCTGCAGAACGCAGTGCTTGCACTCGAATTCTCACTATCAATGGTAATGAAGTCATTGTAATAGAATCAAAACTTGACAAGTCGAATTTGGAAAATAATTAGTTTTCAAGTACTTGGAACCTCCAATTGAATATTTTTATGGAAACGCTTCTAGATGAGTACATTGTGTAGATCAATAATGTAGAACAGTATCGTGTATGAGAAAAAAAACGTAAGATTGATAGATCTAATTATTCCTCGTCAACACTTTTTCTTGATAAAAGCCATTTGTGACAGCAATTTTTCTTGTGATGCAAGAAAGTTATTACGAATCCCATAGAGACTTTCGAATATTTTCCCGTTCCTAGTCTGCTTTCTACTTATAGGATACTCATACGACTTTGATAGCAGAATAGCAGCGATTTGCACTGCTAAAGATGAGTATAAGAAAAGCATTTGCCACATTAAATAGAAAATGGAGTGATAAATCGATTCCTCGCATCGTATTCGGTTTGGTGCGGTAGTTAGTTCGTTATTAACTGTATTTATTAGCATTTGCATCACTATGTGGCCATGAGAATTATCAACATTTAAAAAATACTATATTTGAAAAACTTTAGAATTGGAATAATTTCAATTAATTGATGAGAACTGGCAAACATTGAGTCTACTACATACATATATGCTGACTTCTATTCATAAGGTTTACAGATGACCGTCTTTATTATTAGTTTTCATCCAGTTATATTTAATCGACTTACTCAATATATAAGAACACTGGTGGTTATTTTGAAATTAAACGTGTGGCGAAAAGGAATTATCATTGTATTGCGTCACAATTCCTGAACATTCTTGTGCGGTTTGGAGGACTTTAAATCTAAGAGTGTCTCGTCTCTATTTTCTTTATAAACATGAATTCACTCTACTGAGTTGGTTTTCCTCCTTCGTGTGTTTGGGTGTTTCGCATTAAGTCGTAGTATTTTCAATTTGCCATAAAATGCATAGCGAATTAAATATGTACACTATTATTGGCTTATTCTCAGTCGTATCCGATAACTCAAGAACACGTGGTTAAGGTACAATTGAAAGACTGCTGGCTTTAACCCATAAGTGTATTTTTCTTGCTAGAAAAAGTGATACATGATTTCCCCTGGCATAATTTCGAATGAATGGATGTGAAGTCCATGTTTCATGACGAAATGTCTCGATCATGTTCTCAAAAAACATTTGCTCATGTCGGTTTCAGTATTACGTGGTCACCTCTTTCTACTCTGCCGCTGCTTATTTTCTCTTCGTATTCTCTTGCACGAGACCTTCACTTTCTTTCGAAGGCATTCAAATATTATTCAATCGATGACAGTCGTATCCAGTCCGAGATTCCAAATAGCTTGGCTTTCATAATCCGAATCATTGAAAATTAGCTACATGTAGTAGTCTAAAGCCGGTGTGGTCATAATACGTATTGTATTTTTTTCACGTTTTCTTTTGCGAATTTCGGCAGGGTGAAGAAGACGAGTGGATGATATAGCGTTTAGAGAAAGAGACAAAGTTTTTTCATCATGCTACTATGTAGGGATGCACCAAATCCAATTCTAGAATCGGATTGGACTGGGTTTGACTTGAATGGTGGTAGGCGACGATTTGTGTCAATATGCAGTGTAAGAATAATGGTAAATATGTCGGCAAGTAAAAATGGATACGTGTGCAGGTGTGTGAAGGCAATGCATGCATGTGAGCATGGGGATTGGGAAGATATCCTAACATATTACTATGTAATATCTCACATAATGCCTCATCTGCACTTATCGCACATCGATACTCACATATATATCGTCACCCATATTCGCGCGCTCAGATTTCATCAGATCCAGATCAAAATTTATAAAATCCTGTCAAATCCGAATCCAACTCTTATCAAATCCAAATCTAGGATTTGACTGGAATTGGATTTGGTACACCCCTACTACTATGGAATTACGAAACTCAACAAAATGACTAAAATATATACTAGAACGAAAATTCATCGCTCTGTGACACTCACAGTGCTTAGGAAATGATCATATGCCCTCTCTTATTACCTACCGATTATATTTCTGTTTTGCCACCTCCCTAAGACTTTTTGAGGATCTCTTGTTATTCAGTAATGTATTCGGATTTCACCTCATTTACAATGCGTTGTGGATTTCCTACTCTTGTAGTGTCTGTCCTTTTGTTTTAAGAGTATAAGTCATAGTTTTTCCCAATGAGACACTATCGTCATTTTTCAAAAGCGTTCACGATTTAGAACTGTAGGCCCTCTTGTGATCACGTCGTTATACACAGAATGGACAGGTTGTACCATGTGCACAAGAATGTCATTAATAAACAAACGCTCTAGTTGAATTTTACCTCTTTTTATATCAGTTTGTACTTCCAAAAGGATAGGTAGTCGTCAGATTATCGCCTGATTCTCTGCGAGATGGTGACAGACTTTTCAAAAGTCTTCCTTTTATTGGATTATACAGTGCACCGTTAGAGGTCTCATGGAGATTGATAAGTATGCTTCCGTCGGTTGTTTGCAACACATGCAGGCTACAGACAGAGACTTCAAGCTATGGAAAATTGCATAATACATCAGTTTGAGTGAATCCGTAGGAAACGTATCACTTCGGACACGACTTTCCCCGAATATACTTACGCCTTCAGAGTTTCCAGAACTGATGATACATCGATCTTTGAGCCCCGATAGTTCAGATCCTCGGAAATGAGTCTCGTATGAGAGAAATCCGTCGAAGAAACAGAGATTTGTTCTATATCAACATTCGGCATTGATGGGAGCTCTTGCTCTTTTTAAATATGTACCAATTGATACAGTATGGAAGAGTTATACTAACAATTGTAACTTTTTACGTTGACGCCATTTTTCTTCTCTATGCCATAAAACCAGCAAGAAGCTATTCTACTTTTGCTGGATGAAATACAAAGAAATGTATACACAAAACCGGAGAAAGATAATGTGCACGAATAGCTTATTGGAGCTTATTAGTGGCGTAATCAAGGGTGAGCTGGGTTGGGAGCCGCTCAACCACCAGTCATGTTTCAAAAACTAGTTTTTTTTGTGAAAGTAGACATAATAAAATAATGTTTCTCTGTATTCACTCCTGTATTTCCCTAGATACGATTGACCTTTATAATGAGTCCAAGGGAAAAGAAATCATTTTGAAATCATTGAAGATCACTGCACAATTCTGACCATTTTCAATGGTTCTCGATTAACTATAATGATATCAGAGAAATCATCAGAGTTTACTAGGGGTTACTAATGCTAATAAAATCGATAAATCTGTTTGTCCTCCCTTGATCTCATTGAAGTAAAACTATGCGATATATATTTTTTTATTAAACGAGTGAGATATCATTTTCTAAACTATTTTGAAGATGCATACACAGGGAAGACACAGCGAAGTTCTTGCGATTTGAACTTCTGAAAAATATTCGGAGCCATTTGAAAAAGCTTTAGTTACTCTGAACGTTGTCTAGCTTTGATTCTGAAGTACACAAGACTTGTATTTGCTTTTCATAGTAAGCACTAATAAAAAACGGTAAGCTCAATAAATAATGTTTCAACCAAAGAGAAAAATGGGTTTGGGGATTCTTCCATGTTTTCTAGTTTTTGTGAGTTTTTTTGATCTTCTGGAGTATCGATGAATTTTTTAGAAGTATTTTGGTTGTTCGGAAATTTTTCGAATATACGGGTTCTCACGCGCACCTTTTTTCTATTGACAATACGAATAGTTGGAACAGTTAAGAGAAAATTCGCCAATTTGTCTTCTGTGAAACGCGATCTGAAACAGAGTGAGGAATTATTTGTAGGCATAAATTCGGACTTATCTCCTTGCGCTACAGACGTAACCATTAGACTCAACATAACCATAAGCAAAGTCACCAACAGATACAATAGCCTCCTGTCAAGTTGTCGCCTGAAAACCTAATCAGCAGCCACGCCAAGCTTCGGCCAGATTGTCCAGATGTCTATTGTCTCGGATCGTTCCTAGGCCTATCGGGTTCGGGACAATCTTGCGAAACCTTACCTAGATGGCAAAAATATTACAACGTGCTGTTGAACGTCACATTTCAATTGAAAAATCGGATTAGCATGCAATGATATTAGTCATATATCGTTTTGACACGCGTTTGTAAACATCTCTGGCAAATTCGCACAAAACCCGCTTTAAATAGGGCCGTAACAGATTTTCCATTAGGGTACGAATTTAGGGTTGGAACGAAAAGACCTCATCTCGTCCTTCATACAGGTGGTCGACATACAAGTATACTGGCTACAAAACTCCATGACAACAAACACATTGAATTGATCGCGTTTCACATTTTGAATTGTGGCAGAGATTACACTGAAGGCTTTTTACATCCTGTATATGCATATTCTATGTTTATTATACGAGAGAGGAATGCCACGTCTTATGAAAAAAGGCTTGAAAAATCCTCAGGACGGCGCCCAATCACTCATCAAATTCTGTCAACGCCACTGGTCACAAACTCTTGGCAGCCTTTTCAGAGGCGAAAATTTTTAAGAAGCGTAAATTATACGACAAACTGACTTAACTGTATAAGCTCTGTTTTGAAGATCGATCATCTGATAGATTCACTCATCTGAGTGATAAACATTCACTTCCGAGTTTTGTTTTGAGGCTTTTTAAAGACAACTCTCGCTGAGAGTCATCTACTATAAAAGTCTCAGGTTTGATGAAGACTTTGATTTTAGGTCAGGAATACTAGGATGAGGCCACGAAGGTGGCAGCCGGTTGCTGTATTCGTAGCTTCAGTAGGAATAAAGAAAACATCTGAAACTTTAATAGTGAACTATTGGCACTAACAGGTTTGAAATGCAGAAGCGTCCTATATATTTGACATACGATGTTGCAAAACCTGGTGATAGGGAGCAAGTCCACAATAGTAGTCATGATGAATAGATATACATTAGAAAAATGTCCAAAGATCGTCAGTGAGTTTCATAAAACAATGACAATTAGTCACAGTCGCTCTTTGCGGCTATTTTCATTTCTCATGATTTGCTCGGGTGGAAGGTAGGAGCTATCCGCAGCCTTTCCGATGCCATTATTGCATGGCATAATTTTAAGGGCCCTTTTTTCTATTTCGAAGTTTTCCGATTTTCTACAAGGGGTACACCACGGAATATTTCTGGCGAAAGACGTAAGGCAAATTGAATAAAAGTATATACCAAAGCAGCACAAGTGGTGTTCTGAACCATTAACTTATCACCAATGAAATCTTATGATTTTTTATGTTCTAGATATCTTTATTGTTGATTTCTGAGCAGGTTTCTATGATGCGCTTTTAAAAGATTAGATATTGAAGTACGTCTAACCGATCTCTGTCTGGGTGCCTTTTGAATCTAATTTATTTTTATCGGACTCAGCTGTTAATTTGGAGATAAAGATGTTCATATTATGAGTGAAAAGTCTGACTTATTTGAGATATCCAATATAAGCGAACTTTAAATCGTATCGGTGAGCCTATCTAATTTTGTTAGATAAAAAAAGCAGTTTGAGCGATGTTTTTGTCAAATTTTACGACATAACGTTTGGAGAAATTTTCGTGATGATGAAGAAAAATCTTTTTTTTTGCAAATGCTATATTAGTTGGTATTGCTCTGCATTTATTGAAATCCAAAAATAGCCGATGAGCCAAGGCATGCATGTGTCGTCGAAGCTGTATTTTTAGCTAATCTTAGGTTAATATCGATTTCTTTTGGGACTCAGTTTTGTAGTAAAAGTGACTGATTTTGACCGATATTTATTGATCCAAACTACTTCGAGTTCAAACGCAAAATTCTCAATGCAGCAAGCGCCAATATTTCCCAGGAGCATCAACAGTTGCCGCCCAGGTCGAACAATCCGCCACGAAAACGGCCGGTTCCGTGGTATTCCGGAGATTTCATGGAAGCAGTATTCCCCATGAATGGGTCCGGTGATCGAATTTATCTGGTTTGGACCGGAACCGACAGGCACATGTCAAAACCGGTAGCAGGAAACGGTTACCGTATTTTTCCATCGGATTCCTGGCATTTTCCTGGCGGGCTCCGCTCAGAAATGTTGAATTTTCTCAGGGCAGCCTGTTCACGCAGAAGGTGATTCAGTCACGCTGCTCTGAATGAACGGAAAACTGATTGTAATTGTCCGAAACTAGGTTTTGTTAAACACAATTGAATGTCCAAAATTACGAGCTCCTACGATCCCAGGGTTACTTTCCTTATAAATAATTCAAAAAATACCGCGTGAGGGAATCACGTTTTGCGTGGACAGGTCGAGAGATTTTCTCGGAAATTTATGGAATCCTGCTTCAGAATCTATTATCCTGGGCACTTTATAGGAAAAATAAACATATATATTAGAGGAAAAAGTAATCTGAAGAAATGCACTCAAGCCACTGTGCATCTTCCTCCCTCTTGAACTTAAATCGCTTTTCTAGATAATACTTCAGGTCGAGGCCTAAGAATGCGTTACTTTTAACAAAACGATTAAGCCTTTCGAATGAGATTCATACCATTCACTTTTTAAAAGGTGCGAATTTTCAACTGCCGAAGAAAGCATAGTGCAATGAAAACAAAAATGACTTAAGTCCAAATTAAAGAGGTTTTCATATAACAAAGACCTTGACAAAGTATCTTTCCAATCAAATGAAAGTTTTGGAGGAGTTTGTAGTCTGTAACGAATTATAAACTTTTTCAGAGTTTGGTAGAAAACTCCGAAACATTGAAAAAGATGACGTAGCTATTAACAACTCCAGTGGAAGCATTTTCAGTTTATAGGGAAACTTCGAAAGCGTTTCAAATTCGTTACAAAGATAATGTCATATAGCTCCTTTTCTTGTTTTCAGTGTTCAGAACTTCGGTAAGCACTAAATTTCATACGTTCTTTTGATCATGTTCAATGATGTGCTTCTAGAGCTCACAAGTCGATAGTTGGATCATGCATCAAGTTGTTATATTAGTTTTCACGTACTGAAACTCATAGTCTCATCGTCATCTCTATATTCATCACACAACTTGAGGACTTTTTGGCGCACATAGCTTTTTCGTGGAGGAAACGTTGCGCCTATGTCTTTCGTTTTTTCGCAATATATCCATTTGTCAACGAACCTTGTCTACGTAACAGTTAACCTCGTTGGGATGCAAATTCCGAAAATAATCCAAATATACACATTACGACAGTCGGCCTTATTGAATCTATTTTGAATAAAAGGACTAGATTGAAATTGATCGAACTATGTGTTAACGTGCAATCTTCCTCACGCCTCAGCTAGTGGCATTGAACAGGAAGTAGCTTGCACAAGGAAAATCATTGGAATGAATCAGATTATGTTGTCTGCGGTACCGAAAACGGTGCTCAATAGAGAAACATTACTTTGGATAAACACATTAGACTGTAAAAGTGAGAATCTTTACACAGAACGCTGTACGATTCAATATGCGGTGATACCATAATAAAATCAGATTCTATTGGTTTTAAAATGATCTATGTTAATTCAAAAAAGAATGTATAATGCGACATGTGGAATGTGTTCATGATTTATCTGATATTTAACACTTTCATTTTTAAACCAGACTGCGAAATGCAGATTTTTACCCACCTCTGAAGTAGACCTACAAGATTCTTAGCCTTCAATGTGTACAAGTTACGATCGGGAGTATAAACCTCTTCGCTAGAGCATTAATATTATGAACACGTTATATTAATGCTGAGCTAGTCCGAGTTTCATAGGTTTCTCGAATAGTTGCATGTGTTTAACGCAAGCCGAAAGTGTAAGATGTTATTCAACTCTACTTCAAATCATTGACGCCATGAAATCTTACTTTGTTACAAAATAGTTTCATTAAACGAATTTCCTAGGAGTAACGGAACCGTAATAAACTGCCGCCACGTAAAAATTTTGAACAAAACGGAAAAATGCAATCCTTTAATTTTATGTAAATATAAAGCTATGAGCGCTTACCGATTTCGATTGGGATACTAGATGAAAACACTAATATTGTAGGTTAGTGAGAAACTGAATATGATTATTTCATAAATACCTGACAAAAATTATTTTCATTGAAAAACAAACTTTTTTCCGATTTTTGTTTTTTATGCATGACATATCACAGACGAGGTGAATGTACTTATATCTATTGCGCAACATTTATCACGTACGCGATTGTCTGCAGAAAATTTTCCGTTGCTTATTAAGCTGGAGGTAAATCAACCAATGGCTGTGTGTTGGAAAATCATGAGGACAGAACGCACGAGAATTTTAATTTCTATCTTCCTTTTAATCAATTTAATTTCAAAGACGCGAAGACATAGTTTTAACTAATCATAGAAAACTATAATAGAGCGCTGATGTAACAATCTTGATGATGAAGATGAGAAGTGCCGATTCGATAAAGCAATGATATCAGTTTCTGTAGAATACTATTAAAGAGTTTTATTGGTGTAGATCTTTTTTCATTAGATATGTACATGGCGACTGCGCCGCTATTTCCAAATATTTGAAGACGTATCGTGTTATTTATCTAAGCCTCACTTTGAGATGGAATTCTGAACCCGATGTAAATAGATAGTTCCAAAGTGCACACATAATGCTTGAATTTCATCAACGTAATACAATGGGAAGAGATATTCAATTCTGATTAGTATTGTCAAACAAATGTTATACAACAATTGAGAGCCGCATAGTTCCATTGATTCAAGAAATTAGAAATAATATATTGGACTGATAAAGAACTGTTCCCGGCTCTATTGTAAACGAATACGATTCGAAAAATAAGATTTATGATCATATATTTGTGATAGTCCCAGTTCTATCGTTAACACCATTAGTGTTTGGTTGCGCAAGTATCATAAAATGAACAAAAAATCTATCAGTTTATACATCTTCAAGATTGGTCACGGATCTCTCAGTAAATTGGCAAATCGCGTGTAACCTGAAAACAAAGATCATGAATAATGCAAATTATCAGAAGATAGTAAATACAAGTGTAACGACAAACTGGTTGAGTAGCTGACCGCTTCTCACGGTATAAATGTTTATTGACTACTCTACATGACCAGAACGTCTCTATTTCACAATAAAACACGCGCGTATATAGAGAAGAGGAAATAGAGAGGTGACCCGGAGATAGTATGATATAGAGGCGAGAGAATAGAGAACAGAAAGAGATGAACGATATCATTATCGTTACAACAAGTGCGCGACGGTTTTGTTTTCATTAAATTTAAAATTGTTTTCTCAGCGTTCGCGCAGGTTAAGGAATTTATGAAGCATTCATAGAAAAAGACAACACAGTTAGTAAACACTACATTGAATTGTCAACGATAACATATTTTGTCACAGATGAGTCTTATCAATTTTGCCTTACAACTAGAATTCAGAATGAGAATCGTTTGTGACCTGCTTTGAAAACATTCAATACTCGAAAGCACAATGTACGAGTGTGGCCTATAGTTTTTGGCGAGTAAAAATACAAAACAATTCCATATGGTACTGAACAGACCTTATTGAAAATATGACCGTTCACCTTCAATGTCGTAACGAACTTTTGAGAGAGAGAGAGAGATGTTCTTAGTACCGTTATTAACACATGGAGAGACACATAATATCTTTGATCCCCTTAAAAGTCTGATGTTTACTCGATTGTGTACTACATCCAAATACGACGATTTTCACATACGACACGAGCTCATATACGAGAAAGAGAACATACAACAGAGCAGAAGAGAGGAGGATAGAACAGAAAAAAGATCGAACATGAATGTACGCATCACATAAGAGCGATGCAATATACGAGTACTGTACCTAACAGCATAATCATATTACATCACGATACATTGATGGCATTATGAAGGCCACCATATTATATAGCGATATATTGCGTAACACTAAGAAAGGATGTCCTGCCATTGTTGTCACAAATGTAAATAATGGAAATGGAATGCGAGCTTGGATGATCAGGTGCGTATTTTTCTCTTCTACGCTCATTCACATCTAGTGGCTTACCCAAGATTCTTCGACTGATGGGAACACTTAACTGTTACCAAAGACTATGTGAATGACAACAGATAAGAGTTTTGTCGATTAAACAAAAGTTTTTCACGCCGATGGAGGTCGCAGAAGTAACAGCACCAACTAATTTGACCAACTTCCGTTATAATGTCTTGGAATAAACACTGAAATACAATTACTTTTCGTTATATTCGTGTTCGAGTTTCCCATTCAAGTCTTGGAATACAAAATATGAGTCAATATTTCTAGTTAGTTGTGTTGCTTATATACAAAGAATTTCATAGTCAAATTCAACAGTGCTTTCGACGTAAGTACAAGAAATTTCCTCAATCATCCAGTATTAAGTATACACTGTAAACGAACGTCGAATTATGAACTCTCGAAAATGATTGATGGTCGCGACATAAACCCTTTTTAACTTTATGAACGTAATGTACCCACCTATAAATCATGTTTCTTATACGTTGCATTTTCTTAAAGTCTTTGGGATAGGTGGACATTGATATATACTTACACGATTCGTTAATATGCCTTTTAGAAGAACCATAGGAAAGAAAGGCGATTTTCAAGGATTTATTAGGTTAATAAACCTTTTAAGGGTATATGAGAGTGCAACGTATAAAATATCCCTCCTGTAACTTATAAGATTAATAGATCACTACCCATGTCCTCAAAATCGCCTCGGTTTGGACGATTAATCGCGATTAATCTCACAATTAATCGGCATAGTAAATCGCGATATATCGTCCAAACAGAGGCGATTTTGAGGACATGGGTTAAGATGAGTTATTATTCTACGGTATTTTTACAGTGTGCCACATCGCAGAATAGAATTCCACTAAAGTTATCATAACGTCTCCAGAATGAGCGGATGGCCGATCATTTTGTTAGGTTTTGACTAATTCACTATGGCCTATGAAAGTGCGTATGAATGAATAAAATTGGAATGATATACCCAAATAGTGCTCCTCGCCAGTTGTTTAACCCTTTCCGGCCGGATGTTGCCAAAAGGCAACAATTTTGCCGTAGGGGGTACGGCATTCTCCAATAATTCGAGGCTGAAAAATTGATCCTCATAACTAAACTAACAAGAATATATATAAAGAAAATATTTTGCTTTCTGTTTTCTGGTAGCCGGCCGGAAAGGGTTAAGGCATCAAGTTCGTTAAAAATTTCTTTGAGTAAATCCATGAGGACCCATCCACTTTTCTGGAAAGGTTTTTTTTCGATTTTTTTTCGGCTCAAACATCCGATCTCTGTTAGAAAACACTTTTGGTGAAAACAAAATTGGGTCCTATCTGCGGAAAACCTCGAAATTTGTAGCGTTTTTCAGGTACACCTACAGCGTTTTCCTATACATAGAAAAAATGACAGAAAAATGTCTGGAACTTCATCAAAAGCTCTTTTTTCGGAATTGTCTAGTACTCATAAATATCAAACAAGTCTAGAAACATGTTTTCTGGCAGGAATCAGACTGATCTTGTTGAATTTCATATGTGGTAAGTCATTTTCTATGTATATGATAATAGTTCTATTGCACGAATGTGAATTAGATTCAATTAATTCGAAGAAACCTTGTCTTATTTTCGTTGTAAAGCTATAAAGAAGTTGATGTCATTAAATTCTGTCAGAAAATTAATCCTAAGTGATGAATTCTATACGAAAGAAAGCTAGTGTAGTGATGAAGAGACCTATTCATTATGAATACTCGATATCGTCATCACGTATGATTTTGATAAGAATTCAGTCTATGGAGAAACATAAAAAAGAAGTTTTTTTTTAATGTAAAAGTTCGTATTTGACTTGATCAAGACGTCAAACTATATTGAACGGTTGAATGATCAGTTGGCTTAAATTCATGCATACTACGAATACCTTGTATTGTACCTAAACCAAAAGCAACGTAAGAGAATAAAGTCAAAAGTCTTCTTACCTGTTGCTCGAAGTTTTTCGGTTCTAGTTTTTAAGTAAGTTTTCTTAACTTTTTCTACTTCATCCGAGTCAAGATAGAAGATATTAACAGGAGGATTATCTTTGTTGGATCTTTTTGCTGTTTCAAGTTGTTGTTTTTTTGAAAACTCGTAAAAATCCTTTGCGTTTGACATGAGAATGTTCTTGGAAAGTGTATCACGTCTGGCGGTAGACTTTAGCACTGCCCCAATTCCGTCTCCAGTACCTTTACCATGATCCGTAGCTGTGAACGTCCAAGAAGCATCCAAACCAAAATCGCGCTTGTGATGAATCAGGTTCAAGATACTAGCGTTATTCTTAAAATGGGCAGATGCCCCATCACTAAAAGAAAGAAGAGAGATAACATAGCAGGTAAAACACATAAAAAATAAGAGTTACCTCACATAATTGATCTTTTTTACCAATGGAAAATTTTTCTTAATAAAGTCAACGAGAATTTTTTGTGCACAGTGCACGAATGCTGTTGTATGTTCCATATAATTGCTTATAATTGCTAAATTTTTGTGTTCATCTCCAATGGTAAGATGGATTGTAAATAAGCTGACTTGGTGCTGACTAAAGAATCCTTGTTGAACTTCACGCTGACGTATCAATGTGTAATTCATTGAGAAATCTATCTGCGCCACCACAAACGAAGCGTTCGTCGATTTGCTGCGCAAGTCTTTGATGAATTCACATTGTTCTCTGTTTATGTGTGTATGAAGCAAGAATGATGGCCATCTTTCTTCAATTTCCGATATGAGAGATTCAACTGAGTCAAACATCTGTTGAAGGTCGAACTTATTGTTAACTTTCTTCCACAGAGTCCATGAACATTCTTTATCCAAATCCACCATACTGTTACCAGCGAGAATATCTCTGATGTTCTCCGATGAACAATTATTGCATTTACCACTGAAGCACTTTTCATTAGAGTCTGTGCACACCATTTGATTAATTAGATCTTTCATATTAATCTTATTGGTTGCTGATAAAGTAGCTGTACCAGCACATTTTTGATAGTGGTTGTTCCAAGCCTATAATGAAACTATTTAAAGTTTGAATCAACATACAAACGGCACAAACCTTCAACAACAAGTCAATGTTCTCATGAATTATACAGATACACGTATCATGTGGTGTCGCAGTTTTTACTTCTCGTGGTCGAAGAGCATTGAAAGTTGATCGCGCAACAAGTCCAGGATGTTGTTCATTGAATATTCGATACGCGTCCAACACAGTCATTTCTAGAAAGTGAACTGCTACTGATTGTCCATTGATTTTAATCGTGTCTTTGAAATTGGATGAGGCTCGACTGATACCATCTTCACGATAAAACTTGACCACTTCATCAATCGTTGAGTCAGACAAAGCACGATTAGTTCCTTGCAGACACTGTGGATAAGCGAATATTCCACTGTTTTTTCGAAGAACAAGCGATCGTCGAGCCTGATTTGGTTTTGATTGAAACCTAATAAATAGAAAGAATACGGAGATATTGAACAAAAAGAGAATAGAATACGCATCATTTTGCTATTTTTCGTCGACCCCAATCTTTAGGAACAATTGTCATCAGGCGAACCCTTTCATCAGCATCACTATCAGCATATAACTTTTTTAAACCACTCAAAAGTTCGTTCGATTCTTGTATTGTTAGTTCATTAGGATTGGCATCATTCGAAAGTTGAGATTTCTCATCCAGTACATCGCATAATCGATTTAGTTTTCGATAAACTTCCACAACTTTGGTCCGAATGGGTGCTACTACTGATATAAATACAATCCTCATTTCAGTAAATTCGAATTGAGTTTACAAACTAACCTGTCACGAATCGGATCTATGTTCAGTAATTTGAATACAGCCGACAATTCTTCTATTGCTTTGTCTTTCTTATATTCGAATTCATAGGAAACATCATCTATCCCTTCGTTCGTCGATTCGGGATCAGTTGGGCTTTCATCGATTTGTGGTGATTTATCATCGTCGTCGTCTGATTCAGCTATAAGACCACTATCCATATGAGAATTTTGTTTCTCTTCTTCGTTCAGTTCATTGACATCCATATCGACAGCATCATTATCATCATCATTATTTTTATTTTGATTGATAGGAGAACTTTCATCGTCGTTGACTTTCATTGATTGATGATTCATCATTTTCTTCGATTCGAATGTATGACATCTTGGACATAACCAACGAATTCGATTGTGAGCCACATCATAATAAGAAATCAAAAAGTTCGAAAGCTGTATAGACACAGGCTTGACTCCTTTTGGCACACGTGTATATTTCTCATGATTTATCGGATGTTCACAATATTTTCGAAAAAGAGAGGTACCACTAAGCAATCAATATCTGTACTAATATTCAATGATTCATCCCGTCATCTTATTCGTTTAAGATCAGGACATTTTTAGAAACACATCACGTTTTAAATCTAAAGATGTCCTTACACAGAAATGGAAAATCCATCTTTTTGATAACACTGCCCTTTTCGACTGCGCTCTCTTACTTCTGTGAGAACGCTTCATGAAGAATGTTTCTAGCGATGTGAGCAAAGTCATCAGTTCAGCATCATTTCGAGAGAACAGTATCATCAAAATTCTCATCCTCTACGACGAAAATAAGACAAGGTTTCGTCGAATTAATTGAATCTAATTCATATTCGTGCAATAGGACTATTATCAGATGCATAGAAAATGACTTACTACACAT
>CAJNOJ010000934.1:0-15052 GCA_905250025.1 Adineta ricciae | reverse complement strand
CTTTTTCACTTGCGACTGGAAATACGCGTTCAATTTTTCATCATCTTTTTCCACTGTAAACCATCGTTGGGAAATGAAATAAGATGTTTTCATTGTTTGTAAATCACGAACAATGATGTATTTGAGAAACCAAGATGCAAAGGAATCTTGACCAGAATTAACGTTGAAAAATTTCTCTTTGAGGATCATCGAATGTTCGAATACGAGTTACTTCATTTTCACCATATAAAACAAAATGAACTTTGGATTTTGTTCCTGAATCTTTTCTATGACCAGTAAAAACGATCAATTGATAAAAATAACTATCCGATGATCGATTATCAGACAAAGGTGTTACACCCAATTTTTCAAAATCTTTTTTATCGCATTTCCGTGCATAGATCATCAAAATGATGTAGATGAGGGTAACAGTGATGATAGTTAAGTAAACTGTTTTATTTTTGTGAAAATTTGCATTGTTGAAAACATAATTCCAATCGGTCATCTCTGATAAAATGACAAATCCACTTGCGAATTTTGTTAAATGTGTAGAAAAACATTCTGTTTCATAATGATTGATCTTCGATCTAACAGTTAATCCATCAGATTTCCATCGATTTTGTTCATCAAGGTAATAATAATCTGATATATGAACTCTCGTTTGATAATCTGAAGTGAAATGAACTGGATCCGTCGGAATTGGAAGAGTTTCATTTGAACAGAATTCATTGGATTCGGATGAAGTCAGTTCGCGTAAACTAAATATTAATGTTTGATGACCAATTGTTTGCTGATTGTCGAGAAATAAAGGAGAATTGCGAATAGATGAACAAAATAATTTCCATCCATCGAGTTGATTCAATCGTGGAAATTGATCAAATTTATAAATAAATAAATGTGATAAATTAACATTGACTGATTCAAACTCGAGATGAACTGAAATTGGTAAAGAAGAGGTGATATTCACAAAATGATAATGAAATGTTTGATTGTGATGAGTCGAATTGAAGATCATCGTGGAAAGATTCGTCTTAGAGTTCTTGTCAAATACAGCTAATCGTTCGATCATTGATCTCACAAGACAAACAGGTGAAATGTTTTCAAGAGAAGATGTGACATTTGATGAAAGATGAATTTCTGCCCGTCCAACTTGTTCGATTGAAATCACTTCGAATGAAACAAATGTTTCTGGTGTATCGATAATCATCTTCTGTCCGATATTCAAATGAATGTTGAATGATGAAGTGACCGATGAGATGATCTCATCGACTTTCATCTTTGTTGAACGCTGAAAATCTGATTTCAAAAGATTTGATCTTGTNAATACTGAATAAGCATAAAGGTCAATATCGGCTTTCAATGATTCATCGACTAACTCTAATTTACTGACGGGATATGAACCATGATATTTGATCGTTTGAATTCCTTTGATACTGTGAGTTGGATGTGTACGAATCAATCGAGTATCACTCTCCTTTGTATCTAAATTTGTGATACGAAAAGCTAATAGAGCGTCATTGATAAACCCTAATTTTGCTCCTGTTGCGGGTGATTGATTTTCGATCGTCCATTCGTGAAATGTTCCGTCACCACGTAATTCAATTGAACCTGTGGTAATTCCGCCAATTGGTACTGCTGATCTCAAACCAGAGGGAGGATGTTCAAACGGAAACGTTCGATTCATTATTGCCGAAATGATATTTGGATTATGAACAGATTGCGGAGTGTACGATTTCAAATAACAGCATGGTCTACCTTGTCGACAATCGTTGAAATCGGACGGAGCAGCTGATGCATAGGGCCATGAAGTACATGATGCATAACGACAGCATAGGATGTTACATTCAGATGGATCAGCATAGCCGATGGTATGATCGAGAGAAAATCTGCACCTGGTAAATCAGTTTTGGTCAAGACTGGATTTGGATCGCATTGTAATGGTTGATCTGGATTTCGTTTATATAAATACGGTCGAGAGTATAATTCCATCCACGAGAATCGTTGTCTCGTAACATTTTCAGGTTCGGTGTAGTATGCATATTCATACTGATATTCATAGGCATCAGAATTGGATATCCAACCTTCATTGAAGAACTTCACTGAATTCAATAGTTCATAGAGTTTTTGACAATGAACTATTTGAAGAATAGAAATCGCGAAAAGTAAATACTTCATTCTCCAGCGTCGTTATCAATGTCGAATGTGGTTGTGTGTGAGAGAGGAAAGTCTTTCGTATCTTTCAACACCTTATCAGTGGCACCTTTCTCTCTGTTTCTTTTCTTTCAATAAATAGAACCTGCGGAATGCCATAATCGCATGTCTGTTTCTTTATTCTGGGCTATGTCGTTAACATCAATGAATAGAAATCAAACTCTAATACAACATTTTTAATGAGCAAAAAAATTGAACGAATGCCCTTTGATTTTTTTGCATTAAGATCAATCAGTTTTTCTCACTAAGTAGAGACGAATAGGTCGTAAATGAGTTATTTTAATATGATTAGCATCAATAGGTTGTTCATTGTCGTTTTGACCTTCCGATTTCAGATAAGATTGAATGAACTTCTGACGCAATGTATTGAACATTTCTTGATACTTTTGTTCGCCATTTTGCTTTCGATATGTTTGAGCAGGTGATGCGGTTTCCAATGTGCCAAGAAATTGTTCAAGTGTTGCTTCCGCTCGAAATTCAATTGTGTATTGTTCTAATGATGATTTATATGGAAAAATTGCTAAAAGTGGTTCATAATAAGCATTAATTATATATTGTCTCTCATTCTGATATGGTTGTAATGTAGTTTGATGAAATTCTTTGTAAACAATATCAGCGTCGGAATTATCTAATGAGCCGAATGTATAAGTCCAAACAGCTAATACACCTGTTTGTGGTTTTAGTACACGTTTGACTTCTTGGAAAAACTTTTCAACATCAAGCCAATGTAATGCTGTTGCAATCGTGATTAGGTCAACTGAATTTGATTCGAGAAAAGATAAATCTTCACCTGGACTGCATCGATATTCAACATTATCTTTTGATATGGCATGAGAAATCTGATCAGCACTAACGTCAGTGCCAATCACACGTTCACAGAATCTTCGAAAGAATAAGATCGTTTTTGAGGGTGTGGATGTGGAGGTGTCTTCTGTTCACTCACACTCACCCTTGTTGTTATAATGAACGATGTACTTCGTGTGAAGTTTGCAGTGATAGTTCACATCTTCTTGATTGTTTATCATCATGTTGTAGAGAATCATCAATGTACTGTGAAGGTCATCAGCGTAGAGAAGATTCTGCCGATTTAAACTATGAAGATGAAGATTATGAAAATAATCATTACTCTATTATCTATCCATCGAAGAATTTTGTTTATTGTGTATGAAAAGACTTCCGGATCATCGATGACTTTTTCTCGTGCGAGACGAAAATTACCATTGATGATTGATAAAAACATACTCAAGCAAATGAAAACAACGATCAGAGTAAATAACGTTAAAGCTGCACAGGATTGCAGTTTGGAAAGAAACAGAAGATAAAATAAACAAAGAAATGAAATAAAGATTATTGAAAACATGAGCGAAAATGAAATCAATTCCTTGGTGGATAAACGAAGTGTTTCAATGAATAAAGACAAACGACGATTATATTGACATAGATGAAGAAATTTAATTGTACCAAAGAAACAACAGAAGCCATAGAAATACGTGAGAAAAAGATCATTGAAATAAACAGATTCTTCGAAATTTAGAAAAATATCACCTTGACTTTCACGAAACAATTTTCCAATTTTAAATCGAAAAAAAAAATTCCAATTGATGAAATCGAACAAGTGATTAAACCGAGATCGATTATCGACCAAAATTCAATGAAATATTTCCATTTTAAGTTCATAATTAATTGAATTTCATTAAAATCATATAAAGCATCAAAAATAAATAAACAACTGTACAAATTAATTGAGAAAATGATGTAAAAGCTAAAAAGAAAAGATGAGATTTGTCTTTTTAAAAGGAAAATTACCATAAAAATGAATTGGGTCAAATCGAGATTGAAAATTAATATTTCCTGTTGAATCAAATTGTGTTTGAAGTGTGACAAAAGTAAATAAATTAATATTTGGATTATAAAGTGACATTTGTATTTGAATTTCACGTGTTTGTTGATCGATCGATTGGAATCGATGAAGTTCACAAAGATTTCCTCGAAGATCTTTCATTGAATCACGAAATTCATAAATATATCCACGATCTTTGGATTTGTATTGAAATGATTGAGAAATTGATGAAGAGAATAACAAGGTGGAATGTTCAAACCATCCAGGAGAAAAAAAACGTTTTTCTTCATTTGATAAACTCACATCATTTCGACAAATTTAATTCGTCTTGGACAAAGTTGTGTTCGAATTCGTGATTGTTTCATCAACGCCCAACCGAGAAGTCGATTTGAAGTATCATTGAGATATCCACGAAGATATTCCACATTCTTTCCATTGTACCATTTGTGTGCACGAATCTTTCCAACAAAATCTTCTTCTAACCATTCCCAATACTCATTCATTGATGAGATTTTCACTGAGAATGATTTTCGAAGATGTCGAACTTGAAACGAAGCGTTTTCATTATGATTTGAATAAACAATCACAGACAGAAGGGAAAGAAAAGAAATGTAAAAGATGATTTCTCGAGTAATTTTCCACATTCGAAGTTCACGAAGACGAATTTGTCGAGCACAAGCGATTTCATTTGGAGTTAATCGATTGGGACGAGTAGGTGGAGTAATTTCAATTTGATGAATGAAGATTTTCTTCATCTTTGCTCAACATAAATTGATTTTCATCGAAATATTCTTTTGCTTCTTCATCTTCATTTCTTGATTTGCGACAAAAAAATGCAAAAAAGATTCCCTAAGATAAAATCTATTCGAAAAAGAGATACTCAGTTGAGATCAAGTGAAAGAGGATCGTCACCTTAATTGGTTCGGTCAGAAGAATCGATGAGAAGAATGGCGAAAGAACTGAAACAAGCCACCGTTGACTTTTCACATCACCAAATTCAATTCCACGAGCAATGATAAAGAAAATCGAAATGATAACTAGTAGAAGAGAAATTCCATATGCAAAGAATAAACACCACCATGGAAATGTTAATGAACGTTTCTTCTTATTCTCTTCACAGGTTGGCTTTATTCGATGATGACGCGATCGAAGTCGACGAAACATTTGAATCAACAAAAGACTTGGAATTAATGAAATCAATTCACTCACTATCCCAATCAGAATCTGATCTGATGTGATGGAAAATGTTCCGAAGGAAAGACTCGTTGCTTTCTTGGCTTGGGTTTCATTTGAGAGATCATAATACATGATATTCGAAAGCATTGAAATGAACAGTAAAACAAAACAGCAAGTACATCGTTGAACACGGGAAAATTGTTTTGATGGCGGACGAGCAAAGATTGAAAACCATAAATGACCATCGGATAAACTATGAAATGTTTTCTTTGATAAAATATATGAAAACTCCCTCTTTTCTTTTTCACTTGCAACTGGAAATACGCGTTCGATTTTTCCATCATCTTTTTCCACTGCAAACCATCGTTGGGAAATAAAATAAGATGTTTTCATTGTTTGTAAATCACGAACAATGATGTATTTGAGAAACCAAGATGCAAAGGAATCTTGACCAGAATTATCGTGCCAAATATGAAGATAATTAAATAATCCCAATGATTTTGGAACTCCCATGATAAATGAATCAATTCCACTACGTTGAAAAATTTCTCTTTGTGGATCATCGAATGTTCGAATACGAGTTAATTCATTTTCACCATATAAAACAAAATGAACTTTGGATTTTGTTCCTGAATCTTTTCTATGACCAGTAAAAACGATCAATTGATAAAAATAATTATCGGATGATCGATTATCGGACAAAGGTGTTACACCCAATTTTTCAAAATCTTTTTTATCGTATTTCCGTGCATATATCATCAAAATGATGTAGACGATGGTAACGGTGATGACAGTCAAATAAATTGTTTTATTTTTGTGAAAATCTGCATTGTTGAAAACATAATTCCAATCGATCATTTCGGGTAAAATAACAAATCCACTTGCGAATTTTGTTAAATGTGTAGAAAAACATTCTGTTTCATAATGATTGGTCTTCGATCCAACAATTAATCCATCAGATTTCCATCGATTTTGTTCATCAAGATAATAACAACCTGATATATAAACTCTCGTTTGATAATCTGAAGTGAAATGAACTGGATCAATTGGAATTGGAAGAGTTTCATTCGAACAGAATTCTTTGGATTCTGTTGAAGTCAATTCTCGTACACCAAATATCAATGTTTGATAACCAATTGTTTGTTGATTATCAATAAATACAGAAGGATTTTTCTGAACAGATGAACAAAATAATTTCCATCCATCGAGTTGATTCAATCTTGGAAATTGATCAAATTTATAAATAAATAAATGTGATAAATTAACATTGACTGATTCAAATTCGAGATGAACTGAAATTGGTAAAGAAGAGGTGATATTCACAAAATGATAATGAAATGTTTGATTGTGATGAGTCGAATTGAATGATGAAACATTATGATAGATCATTGGTGGAATTATAATATTCGGATCTCGTGGAATTCTCACTCGAATTGGATTTTGTTTTGTTGTTTTAAATGGAATTTCATTTCCATTTCGATCGAGAATTGTCAGTGAGATCATCGTGGAAAGGTTCGTCTTAGAATTCTTGTCAAATACAGCTAATCGTTCCATCATTGATCTCACGAGACAAACAGGTGAAGTGTTTTCAAGAGAAGATTTGACATTTGATGAAAGATGAATTTCTGCTCGTCCAACTTGTTTGATTGATTTGTTTGAAAGAGAGTCGATTGAAATCACTTCGAATGAAACAAATGTTTCTGGTGTATCGATAATCATCTTCTGTCCGATATTCAAATGAATGTTGAATGATGAAGTGACCAATGAGATGATCTCATCGGCTCTCTTGCTGATTTGCCTCGCTAACTTTTCTTGATAAAATCGATTTCGATTTTCATTGATTTTCTCCATTGACAAATCATTTCCATCAACGAATAATTCTTTCAAACAATGAAGATTTGATTTGATCAGATAAAAACATTCTCAACTTACTCAAATTTGACCAATCAGAATCCAAATTTGTATCATAATCATCGGGAATCTTTGTTGAACGCTGAAAATCTGATTTCAAAAGATTTGATCTTTCTTGTAAAACTCCATTGACACCCTAAATCAATCAACTACCAAAGAAATCAAGAAAACAAGTCTGTTTACTGTTAACATGTTGGCAGCACATTGAAGAAGTTGTTGACCTACCATTTGAACATCTTCGTAGGGAATTTTGATTAATAAAGAATGAAGATCTTTTGCTAATTGATGACATTTCTGTGATACGATCGTCTATTTCAAAGAAAAACCAATGAGAAAACCAATGTGAAACTGTGATGAGATTTACAAGAGTTTGTCTTGTTAATTGATTTGTTGTTTCAGTGAGTTGAATCAATGTTGATAATTGCATTTTCATATTTTCAATGGATAAGGTGAGATCAGTGATGAATTCACTCAAATATTCTCGAAGTTCTGCTTGAGACTGAAGTTGTTCGTTGACTTCTTTCATTGTTGATTCATTTATCGACGATACAAAGTTCTACAAATGAACAATGAACAAAGATGAAAGATTAAATAGAAGAATTTCACCTCCGACACAAGTCGTTGTTGACCTAACGATGAAACAAAGATTCGTGTTGGTTGAATTCCATCTTATAAACAAAAGAACGACTTTTCGAAAACGAATTCTTCTTCCTCTCATCATTTACCTTGAATCGATTTGCGAAGAGTTTCATCGGTCATTCCATTTAGCTGTTGAGATAATGAAGAAATGATTTGTGCAATGAAATTTTGATCTTTGGTATGAAGTATTTGTAGAACTGATTGATTGTTTTCATAAAATAAAGATAAATCTGAGAAGATTTCAATAGTTGTTAAATTCAGTTTTGTAGTTTGATAATTGAGATCGCGAATTTGAAGAACGAGATTGAGTTTTCCACTTGGTAATTGAACTGTAAAATTCGAAACAGGTGAAAATGCGATGATTGTCAACTTCATCGAATCATTTAACCAATCTAAACCAAAATCAGAAAAGACTTCATACGAATAAGAATGAACGTGTTCTACGAACAATATAATGAATATTCTTGAATAAAATTCAGTTTCGATGGATGATAACATGTGATATGAAAACGCGTCGTTGTTGTTCCATTTGTTGGAAATATTGAACATGTTGGATTGACAAATTCCATTTGAATTTCAAAATCCAATGCACTTGAACCAATTTGACTTCGAAAGGTATAAGTTACTTCGAAACGCCAATATTTTACATGACGATATGTCGAAAACAGATGATTTGTTATCGTTACATTAGTTGTGTTTGCTCCAAAAATGTAAATTTTAGCGTATAAATCCGATTCCTCGAATGAAGACCATTGAATTGTACTCGAAGGCGAATTCATTGATTTATAGAAAATATTCCATTTGATATTCTCAATTGGTTGGCAATTTGATTCACATCGGGAAAATAATGCCAATTGCATTGTTGGATTGATCAGTCGATATCCAAGATTTAATGGACAAAGTGTTGGAACAACGCATCTATACCAAAGACTGAATAGAACACGGAAAGAGATGCCTAGATGAATTTACCCGATGCTAATCATTGGTCTTTGTGAGTCTTTGATTTGAACAAGAACAGAGCCGAATGCGTGAATTGTTCGATTTCTTCGATTAGTCAGCCGAACACTAAATGTATATGTTTCATCTAATTCCAATGATCCAGCAAAGATTGTGACTGAAGTTTCTTTTGGGAGTTCGACTCCATCGAATTCGTATTGGAATTGATTTGACAAACATGACAGTTCTGATGGATTATTTATTGAATATCTGTCCACGATGTCGTAGGTATTATAAGCTCGACAATCGTATAGATATGTCCAATCCTGAAATAAAAGGTAGAAAGGAGATTGAAAGGAGGAGAAGAAGTTTACTGTGGAGTTGAATGGATAACCATCAGGATCATTGGAATATTTTCCAGGATTTAAATGAAGATCTTGTTCATAACCAGATGTGATCATCGATGTTCCCAATGGAACAAGATTTGCTGTGATTCCTGTGGAAATCACTTGAATATAAACTGATTTTGATGATTGAATTGCTGAATCGACAATCATTTGGATTTGAAGAGTAAATCGATAAATTCCATAGGGAAGTGTTGTCGAAGGAATGTGCAAATCATATGCAGTTGAGTCAATTGAATCGAACAAAAGTTCATTTGTATTACATTCCGTTGTACAATTTTGGATTTTCCATTGGGATTTGACTTGAAATGATTTTGAACAATTTAATTTGACTTTGGATAGAATATAAAAATTCTGATTTCGACGAATTTGAATCGGTGATAAATATGTTGAAGTAGGTATTAAACGAATATGTGGAGTTTCACATTCGTTTTTTGAAGGATTTGTTGTTGATAATACTTTTTTTTGTAGAAAACAATCCAATAAAAATAATTTTTAAATGAAAATTTTGAACTAACCTTGATGTGAAGTAATTTCACCTATAGAACGGAGAAAAATCAGTTAGTAAAAATAGTTTTAAAGAAAAAAAAAAACTTGTACTTTGTTGGTCGATTGTTGTTACTTCATCTAAATAAGAAATTAAAATCAAACATTCTAAAATAATTTTATGCATTTTTTTATAGAACTTTGGTTTGTTGGATTTGTTGTAGAAATTATCGATGTTTCGTCTATTTCAAAAAGAAACAACGAGAGAATTTATCTTCTAATCATTTTCCGTTTTTAATTACTTTGACATGAATCTTTTTCGAAAAGAAATTTTTGTATTCGACTATTGTACTCATCAGCAACGAAAATATTTCCATCAATATCAAAACTCAAACTGTACGGATATGATAATTGATCAGATTGTGAACCCCGTTCATCACATCCAATTATACATTGAAAACCAACTTGATTTGAACCAATTATACGACTTTTCTGTTGATCCGAAATAAAAAGATATTTATCATTATCCAAAACAATAGAAATTGGACGATTGAGTTCAAGTGTATAAGTAGCAGATCCTCGTCCAGCTTTTGTTATTCCATTCGAATTGCCAAATTCAAATAATTGAATACGATTATTGGCATAATCAGCTACGTACAGATTGAAACTTGTATCAACAAAAATTCCATGAGGCTCAGAAAGTTCATTTGATGCCGAACCTGAACTACTAGTTCCAGCAACGACTATTGGTGTGAGTAATTCCTGATTCAACGATTTCTTGACTATTTTATGATTTTCTGTCATTGAACAATATAAATTCTCCATTTGATCAACAAAAAGTCCTGTACATTTTGATTCGACATCCATTACTGTGATAAAAGTATTATTCTTAGAAATCCATTGATCAACTCGTTTATTGGCAAAACCATTATCGATAATGATATCACCCAAAGTTGTCACAAACATCGATGTTGGATATGAAAAACTTCCTGAAATCGTTTTTGTTGGATATGTACTTTGATTAAACCAAATTAAAATTTCGTTTTTATCTTGATCAACAACATAGATTGTATTATTTGTATCGATAAATAACAAAAGAGGATTTTGCCCAACAATACTTTGATTAGCGAAAGTGATTCCATGTCCATTCCAAACAGCACCCAAACAAAATTTTGGTTGATTAAACGAAAGAGCTGAAATTGAATGGAGAAATCTGTAAAATGACTGTGAAAGTTGAAGGTAAGAAATCTCGGAAGAAACTTTGAGTCTGATTCATTGATTAGAAAAGGAATGTTTAAACTAAATCATTGTAAAATCCTGTTAAGTTCTCCAAATTCTGTGAAAAAGTCATTGATAATCGAATATCAAAGACGAAAGAATAATTTCTGAAAGAAATAAAGTAATTATCACCAGTCTCTTTTGGATTTACTTTTCAATAAAATGTAATTCTAAAAGAATGATATCGGACGGATGAGTTTCGAACTTTTCTTCCGAAGACTTGTGAATGAACTCCTCCAAGATCAACTGTAATTTCACTTTTCTTCGCCATCAAAGATATTTGCAAAAAATCTTTCTTTACCTATTGTCTCTTCGTTATGTCGGATTTGTTTCAAGTCTGTTTGATACCATAAATCCGACTCATCTCGTTGACAGAACTTAAAACTCGACTATAGAAAAAGTGTATCTTAACGAGAACAGTACCCATTGATCATTGTCATGTGTCTTTGACTAAATTATCGATGTTTTCAAACTTTATGTAGTTTGACATGGAAATGTCATCGATTTAGATAAAAATATTGTCAAATGTTGATTTTGATTTACCTTGTGAAATTCGTGGAAAAGCTGTTTGATCTAAATGAATGAAAAAAATCCAATTGAGAATTTCATCTGATTTCCTTTTCAAAATTTTCTCTTGAAATCAAACAAACTCAAACTTCATTTTTCTTTACAGAAAACTGGAAGAGTACAATATCGCGATTCTAATCTGCCTGTTATTACATGAAAACGAGGTTTTCATTTAAAGAAATCGCTGTGCAACTTTTAGCGAAAAAGAACCTTGTTCGCTTATTTGGAGATTTCAAGGACAGACTGATGACCTGTTTACCTGAATTTGTTCGAACAGTTGATAAAAATCCTTCAGTTGTCATTGGAAAAGCTGTTTGAGAAAGAAAACAAAAATCACTTTTTAATGAAAACTAATTTCAACAAACTTTCTTCGATCTTCGTCGTTGTCAATGAAACAGTCGATAATTCACCTGAAATGAAGAAGACAATTTCACCCATTCTTTTCTCATATTTTCTCCAATTTCAACCAACTTTCTGCAACTTGATTTGTTGTTCCAATTACCGAAGATTTATCTTTAACAAAGAATAAAAACGTCACTTCTCCTCCTTCATTTTTCCACTTACTACACGAAGTTTTTTCAAAATTAAACTTTTGAATTCTCTTATTTCCATTATCAATAACAAAAAGATTTCCGTCAATGTCAAAACTCAGAGCACATGGAGCGGATAATTGATGAGATTGTGAACCTCCTCCATCACATCCAACTAAACATCGAAAACCATTCGCATCTTCTCCCATTATACGACCACTTCCTTGTTCCAGAATGAAAAGATATTTTTGTGCATCGAGAACAATTCCAATTGGAAGACTAAGTGTAATTGTGAAATTTGAAGATCCTTGTCCCACTCTCGTTTTTCCATTTAACTGTCCAACTTCAAATTGTTGAATACGATTATTTCGATAATCTGCCACATATAGATCGAAATTCACATCAACAAATATTCCAACAGGAGAAGAAAGTTCATTAAGAGCAGAACCTTCAGTGCCATTTCCAGCAACAATTTTTGGTGTCAAATCAGCATCATTCAACCATCTCTTGATCACTTTGTGTTGATTGTACATTGAACAATATAACGAATTATTTTGATCGACAAACAAACCATAACATTGAGAATCGACACTCATGACAGTGATCAAACTTTCATTTCGTTGAATCCATTGATTAACTTGATTGTTCGACTGACCATTATCAATAAAAATATCACCAACATTTGTCACAAATATCGAATATGAATAGGTAAAATTCCCCGAAATTGTTTTTGTTGGATTTGAACTTTGATTGGTCCAGATTAGAATTCGTTTTGTATCGATATTGAATGAATAGATTGTGTTGTTTGTATTGACAAAAAGAGCATAGGGAAATGATCCAATAATGTTTTGATCAGCAAAAGTAATTGCAGATTTATTCCAACTTGCATTTGAACAAAATTTCGGTTGATTAAACGAAAGAGTTGAAATTCTTTGGATAAAAATCCAAAGAAGACAAAACGAGATATTCATTTGAATCAGAGAAATCAAAATGTGAATAAAATACAAATGAAAATAAACGTGAGAAAATTGAAAACAAAAAAAATCACTAAATTCTTCTCATTTGTTTTATCTAAATGAGAATATTTGATTTAAAAGAAAAAGGTTTTCTCACGTCTATTTGATATAAAAATGATGATTTCGATATTTTCTCAAACTAAAACATTCAAAGACAAATGACACGTCTCTTTTTATTCAAATATGAAAAAGTAACAAAAATTTATCGTTTTCTTTGATTTTTCAATGAGAAATTGAATTGAAAATTATTCTAAAAAGATTTTCTTCATTTGTACGTGATGATTTGAAGCAATGACAATGAAACGAAATTTGATCTAGCAAATAAAATCAACAGAATTTGCTTTGTCATGATTTTGAAATGAGAAAATCTCGTTTTACACAAATAAATCAAATCAACAAGTTCACATTTCTTTAAATAAAGAAATAAAATTGTTTAGCGATTAATTTCGATTAAATCTTTGAGAATTTAAAATGATGAAAAAAAAATCAAAATCAAATTCATTAAATTCACAATTCTTCTTTTTTTTCTGAAATTTTATCCGATTTTTATTTCCGAATTATTTTGTTTGGAAAAGAAATGACTTTTAGAGAAAATTTCATTATTGTTCGAAATGTTTCATCAACATTGTCAAAGGAAAATCTTCATAATGAAAAGATCGACTTAATTATCTCAATTCTCATCTTGGTTGAAATCATTTACAACGATAAAACTTAAATTAATGAACTTTTCAATAGAATCAGTTTGCCACGGAGAAAATATTCTATTATTAACACCTAAGATTACATCCAACTACTTCCTATCGTCGTTTGTAACGATGACATTGCCATTGATGATGGAAATTACTTGAGAATTCAATTCAATGTCGTAGGAAATCAAAGATTTAAATAGAATTTGAGAAGTTTCTACGAAAGAAAATAATACAAATTTGATTACAATTTGAGATCGAATGGAGAAATATAAAGACAATCATCAATTTGCATTTCACATTGCTTGGTTTTACTTCAGCAAATGTCTCTGAACAATTTATTGTTTTTGAGCAAATATCAATGAATAGATTGAGGAAAAAGATCAATAAGGAGATTATCCACTCATGTTGGAAGAGAAAATTTCAAAAATGTCATTGAAGATGAACGATAAACTATGAATAGAAAATTCACATAAAATAGAAAGAGAATCTCAAATGAGAAAACAAAGAAAGATCAGAAACAAATGAACTTTGTGCATTTCGAAACAAAATTTGAGAGAAGTAACATAATTTCCGAGATTATTTTCATGAAAAACTTATTCAATTTGCATAAATTTATGCGCCCAGAAGATGTTTGTATTGTGTTTGAGATGTTTGAAAAGATCTTTCTGGACAAAACAACATGTAAGCCGAAAGAAAATACGTTTGCCTTCATTTCTATGAAATCTTCAATTGAATTCTCGTGATATCCGAAAGTGATTTCAAAAAATTTTTATGCGAATACACAAGTTTTGTTGACCTAATTATTCAACACGAATATGAAGATCTTATCAAACCAATCATGTTGAAGGTGAGAGTATGGATCTATCAACTACCAGAATCTATTCATTCTCATAAGATAAAATTGTATTCTATAATTCTGCATTGCCATCTATTCAGGATAGCAGTCTTGATTTGACATTTTATGTTCCATACATATTATGTACAATAGAGAAGCTATGAGAAAATTTTGTAGAAATGAAAATGAAAAGCACAAGCACTATCATCTTTTCCATCCTGCTCTTTTTCACATTCAGATATTATCGATAATGGCTAGTACAAGTACTCTCAGTTTTCTCTGCCACTGTTAAATCTACTGCCTTTTCATAATATAGATAAAAGAAGATATCAGAAACTAAGCACAGTTCTCTCCTTACGATGAATTCTTTGTGGATGCTCATCAGTATGTCTGAACTGAGCTCTTAATTTTAGAAAAAGACTGCTCAATATTGAGCTGAGAAAAGCACAAGCTACTGTAGTATAATGGTAGTATCACGGTTTGTCGGACCGAAGATCAGGGTTCGATTCCCTGCAGTAGCGAGATATCTTTTTTTCATTTCATCGTTCACTCATT
>CAJNOJ010000932.1:0-15198 GCA_905250025.1 Adineta ricciae | reverse complement strand
CCTTTGAGCGAGACGGACTCAACAAGACCGAGGTACTTTTTAATATGAAAATATCATTAAATACTTATTAGGTACCGACGGCTAGGGGTGAGTGGTCGACCGGAGAGAGGCTGACAAACGACTAGGCGTTATAATTTCAGAAGATTTCAGGAATCGAAATTGGTCTAAGTGAAACATTCTGACAAACTATCAAATGATCAGATCGTTCAACTGAAACAACTTTTTTCTCTCTTTGGACGAATAGTAGCGCTCTAATACTATCCTTTCAGCAGAGGGTTTAGCGGCTACTAGGCCGCGTTACTTGTATATACAAGAAAAGAGTATATAGATCAAAATCGAAAAGTTCATTCTTTACAAAGTGAGGGTTTTGAAAGTCGCTTACAGATATGCGTCTCAACTGATTTTCGAGAACGTCGGATTGACGCTGCTGCGAAGAAACACTTCGATGTTGATAAGAAACGGCTTCATCTGAAATCTTATTTATTTGACGATAAGTTTGAAAAGGCGGAATTATTACCTGTTGTTGTTTGTGAGAGAGTTTTGCTATTCGTAGATTGTTGACTACTATATCGTGATACTCCAGGAATAATGGTAATTGTACTTTTAGTTGCTGCTCGACGAACAGTTTGAGATGTGAAAAAGCTAGACGATGCCATGATAGTTTCGACAGAAATCTTGGATGTTTCTCAAGCAAGTGGAAGTGGATTCAGAAGAAAAGAAACTCTGACAGGAAAAAGACAATCAAAAACATGATTGAGTTATCACATATCAATCATGTTCGAGTTCTGTTCTAGTTCTGTACAAATCTTCAACTCATCGTTGAAAGGGAAAAAAAATACACTTATTCTTGATTCTGGAACATGAATACAACACAAGAGGCGACACGTCACAGTAGACAAACGAATAGAAGCTATCGATTCTTTCGCGCCATGAAGCTATCGCAGGATCCATCTTAAAAAGAGATGAACAACGAAAGTCAGAGTTTTTGAATTGTCGAAAGAGAAAAAAATGTTCATTCTTGTAACGAAAAAAGAAAAGGATTTCACCAGCACAAAATTTGGTAGAGGAAGGTTCATATATCGTCACATTGTAGCTGGTTGAACGACCATGACGAGTATACGCATGAGAAAGAAAGATGTAAAGTCCGCATTGATACCGTGGGAAAAAATGAACAGATGCGTCGACATGACAACCGAAATATGTAAGAAAAACAACATCAAAATCTGTTTTGAACATTAGTATAACTTTGTCAACAATGTAACTGTAGCCATTCAGTGGTCCTTGATTTTCAAATAACTGTCGAGTATATACTGTTGAGTGGGACCATAATGCAGAATAAATGCAATGCCAGTAAGCGATTTGACTACCTAGCGCGGTTGTACCGTTCGCCATTTTTTCAAGATGGTGTAATGCGCTTTCAATTCCAAACATACTAGAAGAAAACAAAAGAATGTATAGACTAGGTTCTGTAGTACTTCTTTATTAATCTTTTTGATAGGAACCCTTTTCCAGTTTCTTACATTGATAAATGGCAAGTGTTATTCTTTTGTTTAAGAACACACCTATGAAAGCAAAGTGAACCATGGTCGAGTACTTGCTCATAGAGGTGATACAAGGCGTGTGTTGAATACAATTGAACACAATCGTCGTAAAAATAGTCTATGTCTTTCAAATATCCAATGATGAAATGTTTCATTGGTTCGATGTCGTTTCGACTGTTGACAAATCGAAAAGTTCGGAGATAAATGAAATATAAAGAGAAATGCACAGTTCGATCAGGTGGAAAGATTTCGGTGAAGTAGAATAACATAGAGTAAAGTGGGGCAATTGCATAGGTTTTTTCAATAGTCTTTTTTGTTTTTACTATAATTTTGCCACACGTTGATATTTTTTTATGAGATTTGGTAGACAAGTAGAGCAAGTGCTCCTCTATCCATCCGTGCAAGAATCACCTGAATTCGACTCACAGGTGCGTATTGTCGATCTGTTTTCCATTTGCCCCATGACAGGTTCTCCAATTACCTACACAGAAAAAAAAATCAGCAGAATAATCAACCCTCAAAAAAGGTTTATAACTGAAAAAATCGTTTATCAGCTTGATCTACCCCTTGATGAACCCTTTTTTCTTGAAAAACCCTTGAAGGGTTTATTATCCGTTGCAAACTGTTAAACGCAAGGGTTGATTATCTCTTGATAAACCCTTTTTTCGCTTCTCAAATGNTCTTTCTTTTCGTATACACCAAGTCATTTTTACCGAAGATGTGATGATTATTTTTTATAAAATTCCTCGATGATATATTTTTTCGTTACGTTTCTAAAATAAAACTTTAATTTATCTTTTGAAAACCATGTGCATCTAATCTGTAGACTTTTCCTATCGATTATAATCATTCTTTACTACATAATGTAACAGATAAATTGATGCAAAGATGTCAGTGAGATTTGCATCACCGACTTTTTCAGTGCACCGAAAGTATCAGTGCATCACTGGTCACTGACGCAAAAGCACCGGCCCTCCAGTGTTGTCGGTGTCAGTGAACCATATGATGTGTTATAGCGTTTACCGGGAAATTCTATATGCTTTAGGCATCAACTGATTTCCCGGAAATTGAATCTGTTGATCGGACAATCTGAACAGCTGTAATTCTCATATAGGGTATAATGGGCATAATGGGGCATAATGGGGCATAATGGGGCGTAATGGGGCATAATGGGGCATAATGGACATAATAGGGCATAATCGGGCATAATCGGGCATAATGGGGCATAATGGGCATAATGGGGCATAATGGGCATAATGGGGCATAATGGGGCATAATGGACATAATAGGGCATAATCGGGCATAATGGGGCATAATGGGCATAATGGGGCATAATGGGGCATAATGGGCATAATGGAGCATAATGGGCTTAATGGGGCATAATGGGGCATAATCGGGCATAATGGGGCATAATGGGGCATAATGGGCATAATCGGGCATAATGGGGTGTATTTGGGCGCCAGAGCTTAAACTGAAAATTTTTCAATTTCCTTCATCTTAATATTTCGTCTTTATCGATATCATATCCATATATACTGATTCTGTCCTAAGAAGTTCTACCTATTATAGGTATTTTCGTCGAAAGTTTACATTGATTACTTCGTTCTCGATGACGAAGAACGTACTCTTTAGTTTGGACCACAATGTTCTGGTATAATTGTGGAAACAACTATGCGAATACAAGCATGAGTGATCTAAGCATGGTTATTACACGATGCATGTTCTACCGATTTGAAAATAAATAATTCAATAATTTATATATATTTATATTGAAGAATAGTTTGGAACAGATTTATATACGAGTAAATGAACAATTATATTCGTTTAGAGGCGAAGTGCAATAGAAAGAGATTTTCTTGAAATCAAGGAAAGGATCGTGTATGATTGTTGTATTGCTTTGGCAATTAAATAACGTAGACAACAAAGTCGACTGTAATGTATTGGATATATTGTAGTTAGATTATTATTTGATTTACACGCGGTAGTATTTCTTGCGCAAAATTCGAGTTATTGAATTGTGAAATATTTCAATAATTAATTCTTCAATTTTTGGAGACCGAAGTTTCATTTTTTCCCGATATCTATGCTGATCTATGTATAGATATTTTAATGAAAAAGAAGGAATCATATTTCAGCAGTATGAGATTGTTCTTTTTTAAACATGCAGTTTAGTGACTGATTCGAATGGAACAAATTTTACTTTTCCTTTGGGCTACTATTTTTCACTCTGGATGAAACAATTTCTGCATATCTTTCATTTATGTTAGATGAGAATCGCTTAGAAGAAAAGTATGCCGTTAGATTGTTGTAAAAACTGTTGATTTGCTGTAGAATTTATATTTACAGATATTTAGCATGTTAGTTTAATCGAATAGTTTACGAGAAGCATCCGAATGGCGACATGGTATTTTTGTTCTTGATGAAACAGTGTGCAAAATGCTTCTCATTACGTTTATTCGATCTACCAAATAACATCTTGATTCATAGATTCATGCGACTGGTTCGCTGTATAATGTTGTTCTGTAATAAGTATCGTTGTCTATTACTTTTGATTGTAGATAGTCATCGAGTTCTATTCAATCCAATTTATGTTCATAACGCGATAATATACTTACTTTACTTTTCAGTTTGTTAACATTTTAAAATAATACTTATCAAATAAAGGAATATTATGTTATTGTGCATTTGTCTTTGTCATAATGCATTATAATGCATTACAATAGTTCTGGACTTTATGATATAATGCCTTAGTTAGATATGCAGATTTTATTGTTCAACATGCAATAAAAATGCATTATAATGCGTTAAATATGACTGATACCGATTATGAATGATATCGAAGAATTAAATAAAACATTGTTAATAAAAGATCCATCGTTCCATAATTCACGGATAGATTAACAAAATGGATTGAAATCGAATGGNTCGGGCATAATGGGCATAATGAGGCATAATGGGCATAATGAGGCATAATGGGGCATAATGGGACATAATGGGGCATAATCGGGCATAATGAGGCATAATGGGGCATAATGGGGCATAATCGGGCATAATGGGCATAATGAGGCATAATGGGCATAATGGGGCATAATGGGCATAATGAGGCATAATGGGGCATAATGGGGCATAATGAGGCATAATGGGGCATAATGAGGCATAATGGGGCATAATGGGGTGTATTGGGGCGCAAGAGCTTAAACTGAGAACTTTTCAATTTCCTTCGTCTTAATATTTCGTCTTTATCGATATCATATCCATATATACTGATTCTGTCCTAAGAAGTTCTACCTATTATGGGTATTTTCGTCGAAAGTTTACATTGATTACTTCGTTCTCGATGACGAAGAACGTGCTCTTTAGTTTGGACCACAATGTTCTGGGATAATTGTGGAGACAACTATGCGAATACAAGCATGAGTGATCTAAGCATGGTTATTACACGATGCATGTTCTTACCGATTTGAAAATAAATAAATCAATAATTTATATATATTTATATTGAAGAATAGTTTGGAATAGATTTATATATGAGTAAATAAACAATTATATTCGTTTAGAGGCGAAGTGCAATAGAAAGAGACTTTCTTGAAATCAAGGAAAGGATCGCGTATGATTGTTGTATTGCTTCGGCAAATAAATAACGTACACAGCAAAGTCGACTGTAATGTATTGGATATACTGTAGTTAAATTATTATTTGATTTACACGCGGTAGTATTTCTTGCGCAAAATTCGAATTATTGAATTGTGAAATATTTCAATAATTAGTTCTTCAATTTTTGGAGACCGAAGTTTCATTTTTTCCCGATATCTATGCTGGTCTATGTATAGATATTTTAATGGAAAAGAAGGAATCAGATTTCAGCAGTATGAGATTATTCTTTTTTAAATATGCAGATTAGTGACTGATTCGAATGGAATAAATTTTACTTTTCTTTCGGGCTACTATTTTTCACTCTGTATGAAACAATTTCTGCATATCTTTCATTTATGTTAGATGAGAATCGCTTAGAAGAAAAATATGCTGTTAGCTTGTTGTAAAAACTGTTGATTTGTTGTAGAATTTATATTTACAGATAGTTAGCATGTTAGTTTAATCGAATAGATTACGAGAAGCATCCGAATGGAGACACGGTATTTTTGTTCTTGATGAAACAGTGTGCAAAATGGTTCTTATTACATTTATTCGATCTACCAAATAACATCTTGATTCATAGATTCATGCGCTTGGTTCGCTGTATAATGTTGTTCTGTAATTAGTATTGTTGTCTATTACTTTTGTCTGTAGATGGTCATCGAGTTCTGTTCAATCCAATTTATGTTCATAACACGATAATATACTTACTTTATTTTTCAGTTTGTTAACATTTTAAAATAATACTTATCAAATAAAGGAATATTATGTTATTATGCATTTGTCTTTGTCATAATGCATTATAATGCATTACAATAGTTCTGACTTTATGATATAATGCCTTAGTTAGATATGCAGATTTTATTGTTCAACATGCAATAAAAATGCATTATAATGCGTTGAATATGACTAATACTGATTATGAATGATATCGAAGAATTAAATAAAACATTGTTAATAAAAGATCCATCGTTCCATAATTCACGGATAGATTAACAAAATGGATTGAAATCGAATGGAACGACATTGATCAGAAGTAATTTGCATTTTTTATTTTCGTATATTTCGATTACACAATAAAACGTTTAATCAGTTTTCTTCTATATTTATATAATACAAAGACAATTAATTTTAATCACGTTTTTGTCTTCGTTTTTATAGTCAAGATTGTAGTGGTTAGCTGAAAGTGATCGATATTTTTATTATAATCATGGTACACATTGAGTTCTCTCGTAGACTAATGCATCTATTTGTATGGAAACTAGCTACATAAAAATCAATGTTGAAAAGTGAAAACTTCAATAAATACCATTGTTTTTATTTATTTGTGCAGCATATTAATCTTCAAATACGAACTTATCGTATTTTTTTAATCCTATGAAGTGAAAAAAGTACACTACTACAGACCACAGATGAAAATAAACAATAAAATAAAAGTATGAGAGAAGCAAAAGAAATACAGAAATAAGCGACATAATTAGCAAAAGCTATCAGGTTCGTTATACAAATTAGTATCAGTAACAAATAAAAAGTCAAAATACATCGAGTTCATTAAACAATAGTAGAAGAATTTTCACATAAAAAAGTTACTTCGTAATTGCAACAGATCTGTATAAATAACGTAAAATGAATAAAACAAGCTTACAATCCATTTGATATAAATAACGAAAACATAATATACATATATACCTTGAGTCAATCAATAATAAAATTAGTGTTTGTTGTCTGACGGTGAATAAGGTTGTTTTGGCTTTCGATCACGTTTGGTACGCACAGGTGGAGCTAAAACAGAGAGAAAAATTTTTTAAGTAAATAAGGTAAATAAACCTATTACTTACTATTATTTTCTTGAATGATTGCCGATGGATCAAGTACTATTCGTTCATTAAGAAAATCATTTTTCTGAATATAAATCGATAATACATTTGAAAATAACCATGTTTTGTGTTTGACATCAGCAACTGTAAGTGTTCGAGGAAAAACATCGTTTTTGTTCTTCTTAAATGATTCTTCATAATCATTGTAATGTATTTTGTATTTTGCTAATAAACGAGCAAAATCAAGTTGATTTTGTAGATTAGTTTTTGGAAATGCTTTTAAAAATCCTGGTACAAGTTCAATATCACCGTTTACTTTTTTCGATGCAAACCAATCACCTTTAAATAATAATTCATCATTAACTAATTGTGAAATTATATTATCGCGTAATTTTGATATGTTTTTAGTATGCTTGAGTTTGTTACAAATGTCCGATCGTGACATAACAACAGCATCATTTAAGATTATTTTCTGGTAGGCTTCTTGCAAATCTTCATCAATAATTTGATTATCACCTAGAAAAATTAATAACAATTCATCAAATAAAAATGCCAAGAATTTGATATTAAAACCAGTCCAAATGTGACGGCAGTTATTATACTGCACTTGTTTCCGAGTTCCTTAAAATTAGCAATTTAGAACTTACTGAGAGTAGTGTTTGATTGTGTTTGTACAGATGTTGTTGAAGATGATTCATTTAAATTCATATCAAGAAATGGTGATGTTATTTCTTCATTTTCATTGTTTCTTGATCGTTTCGGTTTAATGTCATTATTTTCTTCATTCATAATTCGTTTTAATAAATGTTTTTTGTTTCGAAGGAAGCCAGAAAGTAGTTCCAATGTTTGTTGAGAACTCATATTATCTAACAACGTAGCTACATCAGTTGATGTTGATTCAGCATGGAAAGGAGTATTGTTGTTGTTATTATTAGATAATAATTCAACATTGGGTAATACGGATCGATCTAAACATGACGAAGCAAATTTTCGTTTACTTCAGTATAAAGTCGTTATATTACTTTGATTTTGTGTATAAGTGTTTGTTGTTGGTTCAGCTTGATGAGAAGATGTCGGATTGTCGCGACCATTTCCAGTTGTCTTCGTTGTTGAATCTGAAGATTATGTATCAACATACTGTTCAAAGAAAATGTTAAGATTTATAAAATAGACTTACCAGATTGTGCGGTATTTGATCGATCATAATCGAGGACATTTGTTAGTTGGTTCATGATATCATCAACTGAAGGTAAAAGTTCGTTCCGATCGTGATAAGTATATTCAGTTGTTTGGTGAATAAAGCTGTTGTTTTGTGGTTCAGTAAGATTATTTGTATTCAATATTTCAGATAAAAGAGAAGAATTTTCAGAATGAGATGAAATCGTATTCGGTGATGAATTATTAATTGGTCGATGTGGTTCAAACATTACAGTTGATAATAGATCATTGCTGTTATTATTATTAGTTGGAGTTTGATCATCATCATAATGCTGACTGTTTTCAATATTTATGTTATCTACATATCAAAAACAATTTAGTTAAGTAACAATTTTATTCGTGTGAAAAAATTTAACTTTACTTTGTTCAGCAATTTGAGATGATGGTGGTATATAGTATTGTTTTCGACCAAATGACATTCTGTATTCGACCACATGTTTTAATAATCGTTCTTCCATCTCTTGTTGTATACGAGCGTCATTGAATAAATGACAGTATTCAATATAATCATCGTTGAATAGAATAGAATTGATTGCGAATGTAGTCAATTCCATGTTCATTGGTAATGATGACGACAGATATACATGTTCATAAGTATCAATATTGATGCCAATTGATTGAAGATAATCAAGCATGTCGGTATTACCACGAATGGTAGCCGGTGATGTTTTTAAGTAAGTTTCTTTTCGTGCAGTAACAATGTATCGAGTATTTTGAAAACCTTTTCTAAGAATACCACTTCGAACTAAGTCATCAATAGCTTGATGAAGTTTTGACATTTTGGCTTTTGATTTTCGATAATGAATAAATATCTTGGTAAATGGAAGACCAGTAATTTCATTATTGAACCAAGCTTTAATCAGAATAGGTGACTTCATTTTGAGCAATATGGATTGGTGTTCATAAAAAGCACTGAAATAAAATACGAATTTTGGTTAAATATTTCTTTAAGATTTAACATTTTCTCAGAAAACATGTAATACGACTTACTCATTTGATAATTGATCGCTGATTGAGATATTATCAACATTTGTTATTGGTTCATTGTTAGTTGGTGTTGTACCATCAAAAAGTGCTGAAATCGTAGATGAATTGTATTGATACAACATGTTTGAAGCATGTACAGCTGGTTTTTCAATAATAAATAATGGACGTTGATCACTTCCAAATTTTGGAGCCATTGTAATATCTCGTTCAATAAGAACTTTGACATTGTCATGAAATTTCATTAACCAATTAATTTGTTCATCATCAATATATTCTTTGAGATAAAGACCATCACCGAATCGAACAATATTAATACATTCAGAACATAATTGAATTGCGTACGACATTGCTTGACATAATCCGGCCAAACGAACTAATTTGTCGCTGCTCTTACACTGGAACGCTCGTTGTAAAGGTGTATATGTTGGTTGTCCTTTGGTATCACGTTGTAATGACTTTTGATATTCAGCATCAATGATACGACGAATGGCATCGTAAGCCGATATTATTGATCCATCCTGTTCAGTATCAGTTTCTTTAACATTAACAACAACACGTGGCTTTAAATTCGATATTGGTTCCGTTGCTGGAATTGGATTTGAGATACTTTTTCTTGCTTCTTCTATATCCGGTGGAACAGTAACTAAAAAAGGTGTGAGTTCATAAAAATAACTACAAGAAACAGTGCGAAGCTCCGCCCCCTCCAGATATAAATCGAACACACATAGCATCCAATAGATTCGATGATCTACCGTCATAACCGATCCCAAGTATCTGCATAGTAATTTGAAAAGGATATGAAATCATTCTTTCCTTAAACTCACTGAAATTCTCACAGTGATTTCTCGAATGTTGCTCACTCATTTATTGGATGACTAAAGAGCAATAAAAATACTTACTTAGTTTTGGTAAATCAATTGGCGATTGATGTTCACTGAATACAAAAATTGGTTTGTATTCTGCCAATAGACGAAGTACAATTAAAACATGGACGATATTTGGTTGTACCGATAAAATTTCAGATGGTATCGTATTAGGAGTTTTATGAACCGAAGTTGTTACAAATAAATATCGGCTAATTGTCCCATCGGACATTACATCACTGTTATACAGACGACACACTGAAGATAGTAAATTGCCAGTTGATGCTCCAAAGATATTTATGGAGCCACGTTTGATAAAGAACGACGATGATCCTGTTGTTCGAGAAGCATTTTTCAACACGTCGTAACCTTGACACAGCAATTTCGATGCGACCGTTTTCGCATCATTTTCCGTTCCACCAGCCAAATAAACACCAAATCGTGTATTGATGACATCAAGTTCATCGCTCAAAATAAAAACGTTCTCCTAAAATAACAAATACAAAATTCCTAATGTATATCGTCTATAAACTTAACATCGACAACATGTAGAAGAGTAATTATCTTCAGAGAGTTCCAACAAATTTCATTTTTGAACTTTTCACTAATAAAATTTTATTTTAATCGCTTACTCGTTTTGAGAGTCGTTGGTATAATGATAATTCTGTTTCGTTGTTTGCTATCAAGTCACTTGTACTGAAAGTTTCTCTTCCATTTACAAGTTCGACAATTGGTTTTGAAAAGAAGTGAGGAAATATTTTTTGTAATGCATTAATACTATTTTTGAACACTCGGAATAATCCAGATTTGTTTGTACCTGACCAAATAAATAAAAATGAAATAATGCATAATAAACAACTTAACTAAACTCACCAGGTTCACCAATTAGATGAGTAAATAAATTGATTGATGTAATATAACCGGTGCCATCGGGATTATAAAGTTCCACACCATCAAGCATCATTGCTGAATGTGCCATCATACCAAATACAAATGGAGCAATATCAACTCCTAATGCTTGATGTTGGTCGAAGAAACGAAATAACGCTGCTTGATTAAATAAACCAAAAATTGGCATAATTTCAAATGGTATTGGTTGAGCATTGGTCAGCTTGAAAATATTTGAACTGATCTGTGCTGCATATGAATCGCCTTTAGCAGGTGGCATGACTAAATAAAAAAAAAAGATATATATTAATCACTCAAAATATGATGTTCTTGTCAGGGAAAACAATATAACCTCCAACGCATCTGTCCACTAATTCTTAAGCTTAGAGCCGATTGTTTATTCATAGGTAACTGTAAGACTTATAACACTCACTTTCAATTGAGATTCAATTGATCAAACACTAAAAGTGCCAGCAAATTAATCGTAATAAACGTTGAACTATTGAGCCCAAGAGCAAATCTAGAATATACAATAGAACTTTGTCATTAAAATTTCTCATCACTTACTTGCTGTTTAATCTTCACACAAATAGATAAATTTTATTCCTTTAATCTTTTTCGTTGCAGTTGAATTAATGTTTTTGTTAAAAGTTCACAATTTAAAAAAATCTACAAAAGAGAAAAAGATTATGCCGGGATCAGCAATGTATACCATGTGCGAATTGAAAAGAATGCGAAAGGTACATTCTATTGAGAAAGAAACTTATGAAAAATTCTGATAATTAATGAACGAACTGATTGAATATAATCGTCTTTACGCATGGCATCTTTAGAATGATCTATATATGAACATGATGGACGTCCACCTCGTATATACAACGAACAGAAGGAAAGAAAATGAAATGTCTTTCTCGAATGTGTAGCGACAGAAAGGAAAAGGAAGAGAAAGAACAAATCTGTCCTTACAGATATCGTTTGGTCATACGTATAACGAAACAAACCTCTGTTGTCATATTCATTAAACGAACCAAAATTTATTGGTTATCGCGATTCTTTTATGAGTATTTTTTGTGAAACTTATAATAGATGAGAAAATAAATTAATAAATAAGGTATCATTTCATATGCGATGATAGCCTAATTGGATAAGTCGACAATCCAAGGAAAGGAAATTTGTTTAAAGAAATACTGCCTTAAAAAGGAGAAACAAAATTTTAAAAAGTGAAATAATTATTTCAATATAAGACCAATTTTGTTCATTGATCTTTGAAACAAATTCATAATTCTTTTGAAACTTGAATAATTTTTTGTCTTTTTTTTACTGAAATACGTTTTAATGCAATAGATACAGTTTCACATGTTTCTAAGTATTATATCGAATTTTCATGCATTTTAATGCATTTTAATGCATTTTAATGGATGTTAATGCATTATAATGCATTTTAATGGATGTTAATGCATTATAATGCATATTAATGGATTTTAATGGATTTTAATGTGTATTGAATTAGCAATGCACAGGAACAGTGTTCCATAAATAAAAGATGTTATTAGGAAATATTATCGAAATAGAAGAATCTTTTATCATCGTGATTTTTGTTTGTTTTAATAAAAGAAAACAAGGGCGAAAAAAACGAAATTACGTTGCTATAATGGAAAACTAAAAACAAAAGTAAATACAGAAATAAAAGAAAAACATATTCATATTACATGTGATTCATCGAATTAGAATCAACATTTCTCTTTTAGTGAATAAAACTACATCAAATCAAGATTGTCCCAATTTTCACTTTGGTGTTAACATTATATCGTTAATTGAATTTATTTCGTAAGATTTCAATGATACATGTCTACTAATTTTATCGATAAGAAATACACTAACAGAATTAATAACTAGATTTCCATAAACTGTACAAAATGATACGAACATAGCAAAAGAAAAGCAAATAATGCCATTCGACAAATATTCCTATTTATAGAGGAATGATAAGAATTTTACAAAGATAAAAGAATAATTGTCTATTGAATTGAAAAAATAATTAATGATTATCCTAGTTGAAACAGGTTCATGAACAGAGAAAGAGCTATTAAAAAGTTATTGATTTGTAACATTTATTATCGTTAATGCATTATAATACATTTTTTGTATAAAAAAAACTAGAGAGATCGTTAGGTAAAACAGCAACAGTGTGTTAGTGCATTGTAATCGATGATAATGTGTTGATAAAGTTCTCATGTGAACGATTTTGTTGTATGCCTTTTAAGACGTTCTATTCTAAATTACTCTATCATTCATATAGAGAAAATATTATACAAGATTTGAATAAAAAAGTCTCTTTCATCAATATAATTTTGTTATATGTTTACGTCGAAAGTGTATTTCGATGCTTTTTGACGATATACAACTATTTCAAAGCATTTATTGTTTTCTTTCGAAAGAAAGATAAAACAGATTACAGTTCATGATATTGTTCAACTCAATTTGTTGCAATGGAAAGCGTGTTGGTCGCTTTGGACGGAAATGTATTGTCAGTTATTTAGAAAAAAAAGAAAGGAAAAAAGCAGAACGAAATGGGAAGAAAAGCAAAATAAATGTGTTAAAGAATTTCTTATTCAGATAATGAATAACTCAAATTAAATATTAAATTGGAGTTTATTTAGATACGTGAAAAGGCACACTGTGTGTATACTGATACTACCAAATTGTAATACATGCAGATAAAACAAATTGATAAATCGATTGCATTATCTTTAGTTTTCACACCACCTACAATATGGGTAAATAGAAATGTAAAGAAAGAATAAATTTTTATCATTGAACTCAATCTTCTCTCTGAAATACAGTGAATATGATCGGATTTCCTAGATAATATTTGTATTCAATACTAGCATATCTCGTCGTTGCGCATGCTTCTAATAAGATCAATGATAATTCCAGTCACATGTAGTATAGAGTTAGCGAGTATTTATCAAACCTATAGTTTTATAAAATTATATGATTGACAACAGTCAATGTTTAGAATAGAAGAACCGTAAAAGTTGATGTGTCACAACAGATATAGCTATTGTCATTCTAACAGAAGGACCCACCGACATTATTCTGAAAAAAATCCATTTGATCTGATGGAATATGCATTATCTTTGTTTCTCTTATCTTTTATTAAGAAAATGCTCATATACATAAGAGAAAAAAATTGAATTAAATGATGAGAATCTTTTAGAAAGATTATAAGCATCATGATTTAATATTGATCAGTATCTTGGTATTCAGTGACAGTGTATTTTTCTATCAATGAATGATCTTTTATTATTATTATTGTTCATACGTTTCTTTTAATTTTTCAATTTCGACCATATAGTAGTGAGAACTGATGAAAATCAAATTACTTACTAAACTTCTACGCAACAATACATAAAATCTTTGAAAAAAATCGACAATCAAATTTTGTGTTGAATCATACCAAACTCATTGGTCAGAATTATCGAATGCATCCATTCCTCTTCGATACATTTTCATGATGCAATTTTTAGACTAAATCAGTATAAGATTTTACATTTAACACATGTGAAAATCGACATTTTCTCTATTTAACAAAAAACACAATAAAATAAATTACAATCCAATACGGCTTTATTTGAGTATCATTACATGTTCAAAGAAAAAGAATTGAATCACGAGTTAGTATAATACATATGCTTACGACATCTGTTAATGTAATGACCTCCATTTTTTGCGCCAATACGAAAATGTATAATGAACGTGAATTACATAACATTGCTGTTCAATGTTCATTGGTGTTTTTCTTCAAATTTATATTTGAAATATTATATTTCAGATATTCATTTCGATATTGAGAAAGTAATTGTTATGGTTAAAATTATGACAAGAAAAGCAACATCTAACGAAATGAAAAAATCGATCGACCGTAAATCTGCTCATTCGAGTAAAAAAGTTCATCATCGATTAGTTTTCGTCAGAAAACATTACTTAGATTCATCCGGTTAGTCAAATATTTCTCATGACCTGTTCAAAAATTAATAACTTGAATGAATACATTAAACTGAAATGGTTATTTATTTTTATCTTTAAGAGGATGAACCATCAACGAATAAAGATTATGTTGAACCAACAAAATTTGGTGAAATTTACGGCAAAAGCAATTCATCGAATTCTGACTTTGTGTGTGAAGTTTTGCATTTTGATGGTGATAACCAAAAGCGATTACCATGTTCCAATCAAAGTAATTGACAA
>CAJNOJ010000930.1:0-15246 GCA_905250025.1 Adineta ricciae | reverse complement strand
CCTGTTGATCATCATGTTAGTTGTCATGATGACCTTTGTTATTGCGTAATTTCTTTTTCTATTGCGCAGTTCCATTTCCTTCTTTTCTATTTTCCCCAGATCATTTCCTCAATCTGTATTTGTGTCTTCGTTTTCTTATCTTTTCTCTATATTTATTCATTGGTATATATTTATAGTCCATATCAGGTAGGACTCTTGATGTGAGTTTCGTTTTTATTTACATCTGATCACTAGGTCATCTATACAGCATACGATATATTCGGAGATTGGAGATTTCGTTTCATCTCCTTATACAACAGACTCACAAATATTTGTTAAAAACATCGTTTTAATGCTATTTCATGTGCATATGGATTAGCCTTTTCAAATAGATTCAATAAGCTACAATAACGTCGAGACTACCTAGATACACCATTTCATTTTAGCACTGTTTTCAAAAAATAGAAAATGAAAAATGGGCTATTGACTAACAGGATACATAATCAAAATAGTGAACACAGGGATATGATTACTTTTTTGCCAGAGAAAAACAATAACAGTAGCGATTAACATTCGCTTTCTTGCTTCTATCTTTTTACAAGGCAGATGTTAGCGTTAGCATCATTTTTTTTTGTTTCCATGTAAATGAATCAACATATTTTAAGAAGGCCAAAGTTTTAGTAATGTGGAGAAAATATGAGAAATAGAAACGACTTTTTCAAAAGGAAAAGAAACCTAAGCTCCATCGTTTTGGATTACATTTAATTTCAAGTTGTGTCATTTCTAGATATACACCAAATCCAAATAATTTACGAGTTTGGTTCACTGATTGAAGCTGGAATTATGTTAAATCGAAATCCTTCCGGTATTTGAATTTTGAGTACAATTTGTCTGAGATTGTTGCATTTTTGTCAATATATCGATATGTTCCATACCTAACCGTAATTTACATACCGATGTATAATCGCGGCTCGATTGAGTTTTAACTTTCATCGCTATCTGCATCGACCTACAAGTAATAGAAATCGCATTATTTGGGGCTTTTATCATTAGATCTGAAGCAAAAGTCAAAGGAAACTACCAGGATATATGCAACAAAGCATATGTCGATTCAAAATTGACCTACAATAACAGAATGGTGGTAAATAAACGATGTTCGTTGAGGCTCAAACACTTTGTCCTCGACTGAATTATTTACTCAAGCATATGCCTAGAGAGACTCCTGTGATTTTTTCATTTATGAACACTTGTTTTTTATCAAAACAATAATAAATGCTGTAGAGTAAGATGCGATTGTTTATAAATCTTGAAGTTGAACGTACACGATTGTATGCATTTATATAATAAGAAGTGTCACAGGGATCAGTTAGTTGTTCGTCAGTTTTCGTTCTATCTTTTACCTTTCATCTTTGATCCTTCCTCATCTGATTGCTTATATTAATCTTTCAACGGATCTTGCAAAAGAAATTTAGACTTTTGATTCTAACAAACACATACAAATTTCCTTCATACAATTCTTTTTTTAATTAGGGAAATCATATTCTCCGATGAAATTCTTTTATTTTGCACGAATATGTAATTTAGTTAAAGCTGTTGTCGATATTGAAACAGATATGATAACAATTAATAATGTACCTATATTATAAAATAAGAAAGTATAATCTTGCTTTGATAATAATAAATAGTTAAAAATATGTTATTATGAAAAGGACCACGTGGTAGGAACATCGAAGGTGAACTTATAATTTAAATAGTTATTAAAATAAAATAGGAGATAGATTTGTCTGAAATGTAGAACTATCGAGTTGTATTATCATTGAAAAAGTGTGCGCCTTTGTTTCATATGTACATATAGTCCTTATTTTTGCTTGGCTTAATATTATGATGGCGAAATTCAAAAAACGAGTGTCTGTAAATGAAGAAAATATTTTGAATAGCGCTTCCTAAACTACCGAAGATGCAAGTTTACACTTTGAAAAGGTCATGAAAATTTAGTTCATGTTTTTAAAAAACTCAATTTACTTTCCTTGAAATAACAAGTCATCTTGATTGTGACAAACAATCGCATGCAGGTATGTTCATGTACATAATTCTATGTAATCATAAATTCAAAAATAAGGGGTGTCCCAGGAATAATGAGTCTATCAGTATTTTACCGACATCTGTGTCAAAATCCATTCATTCGGGACAAGTTTTGTTTTCAAAAGATTTGTCTTCTCATCCTCTACAAGAATCTATATTTCAAATTTTATTCAAACGTATATTTTCCTAGGCATATAATGAAAAGTAAACATCTTCAACAAGTAGTTTCTCGTAAATATGAAAGTGGTGACAATCCTACCGAAATCTTCCGTGATTTAAATGGTTCGTTAGGATTAATCACCATAAAAAGATGGTGTAAGATGATCCATGAGACCGGTTCCATCCAGCCATTAAAACCACCTCGTGGTCCACGTTTTGCTTGAACCAATAAAACGATTAAAAAAATCAAGCACCAACTCGACCAGAAGAAGATAGTATCGGTTCGAAGTTTGACTAAGAATTATCCTATATCCAAAGCAAGTGTACATCGAATATTAAGGGAAGACTTTAAACTTCATGCCTACAAGATGGCCATCGAACCAAAACTTACGGAAGAACACAAAACCAAACGAGAAAACTTCCTTAATAGGATCGGTAATAACTTTGGTAAAGAGGACACGATGCGTATCTTGCTTTTGGATGAAAAAATGCTTGATCTCGACGAAATATATAATTCCCAAAATCAGCGTATTCGGGTTGCTAGTCGAGATGAAACAGAAATTTTGGCAAAAGATTACGGTCTGGTTTGGCGTTTGCTACAACGGAGTGACACCATTAGTCATTTTTTTACTAAGGGACAATGAATCATGCTAGATATATGCAAAATGTTCTTCCTATCGCACTTGAATATGGAAATAAAGCCTTTGAAGAGCATTGGCCACCGATTAGTACAGGCTTAAATCCAGTGGACTATTGCATTTGGGATGAATTTGCGCAATGCGTGAACTTGGAGAAAGCGACATCAAATTCCACATTAATTGATGAATTAAAACGTGCTGTTAATAAAATTCGACATGATGCTGTCTTACAAAGTTGCCCACCTTGGACTATTCGTTTACAGCGTGTTTTAAAAAATGGTGAACGTTATTTTTTTTTAAATGTCGTTTTGTAGAGTTTGACAAGCTCTATCTTTTGGAAAAAAAAGATCCTTGAACGAATCAGATTTAATAAATATATCGGCAAAATACTGAGAGACTCATTATTCTTGAGACACCCGCTAGAAATAAATATATCTCGACGAGTGCTAAGAGTGCTTCTTCTTCATGAATTCCGTTTGGCTCGTAAAGCAACCGAGGCAACGAGCAACACATGCAGCACGATGGGCAAAGATGTAGCGTTCGTTCGTTCGTACAGAACAACATTGGTTCCATCGATTCAAGAACGGCAACTTCGAACTCGATGATTTACCTCATACCGGAAGACGACTGCTGGTGGATATGGATCAGAGCCCGAAACGAGGCGGGGCGAACAGTGTCGCTTCGACTTTTAATAATATCAGTATTATTGAGAATTCACACATATTGCTCATTCTTCGATTTTATAGACGACAAGCGCCTAAAATCTTTGACTGCATGGACAGCTTTGTTCGTGTACTCTTTTGTGTAGTTTCACTATTAAATCCTATTTTGTTTAACTATTTATTTATAAACATAATCTCAATTTTTTGTTCAGATGCCTGTGAACGGTATTTAGATTCTGATTTTCTTTCTCTAAAATTCGATGAAGCATCTTGTAGTTTTTTCTCACACTGCAAAATCAATTGCAACACTTTTGAAAGATAATAAAGATGACTATAGATATCTAAATGATCGAAATAAAAGATCAATATTACTCTTTTTTATATCATTTTTATTTCGTGTTCGGGTAGCAGATGGGCATCACTTTCAAATTATTTCAGGATTTATATTTTGTCTTCTTTGCTGACTTATTAGGAATTATGAAATCAAGCAAACTAGGCAGATAAAAAATCTAACACACTACACACTGAAAGTTCCAGAAAACTAAGTAGGTTATATTCTTAACCTTAGTGCTACCGACTGGAACCATTTTGACCATAATAATAAACGTAACAACGAAGTTTTATCAATATTTGACGCGTTAGATTATCTATGTGAATGAAGTGAAGGCTACGTTTGATCTCTTATTTGAAATCGAACGCTTCGATATGGAACAGAGATCTGAAGAACGGAAGATCAGCGATTTTTAGATCGAATGAATGATTCTTAGACGCAATAGGTGTTCATAAATAAGCTTATTCTAGAATATATATTCGAACCCTTACAAACTGGAAAAGAGTTTGGTAGCATTAGGGCTAATTAATATATTCTCAGTACTAATTTATGTAACGTCCAAAAAAAGTGAGGCAGCAAAATATTATCTTATTTCGCTCTCTGATATGGAGGGATTAAAGCAGCTTATCGAAGAAGGTCCTCGATTGACAACACGATGTTTAGCAGTGCGACTCGGATGTTCGCATGTTACAGGGAAAACATATCACTATGACTTAGGCAAAACGTTGAAATATGATGTTTGGATGCCACACGAGTTGTCAACCGCATAAGTGACAGTGGCTGGGGGCGGAAGAAACAGGTGTAGCAACGCCCAAAAGTGACCTTCATCCAAAGAAGATTGTGCTGAGTGTTTGGTGGGGTGTAAAAGGATTTATTCATTGGTAACTCCGTCCGTCTGATTGCACCATCACTGCTGATATCTACTGTCAGCCATTGAGCCGAGTTGAACAAAACTTCAGGAGAAGCAAGACAGTTGCTTTTTTGCACGATAATGTCAGACCTCACATTGCAGAGTGAACGCTTGAAAGACTATTGGAACTCGGATGGCTTACGGTTCCATATACGTCTTACTCACCAGACTTGGCTTCTACCGCTACCGACTACCACTTGTTTCATTCTTTGTCGAATGATTTACGTGAAAAAAATTCGACACCGAGAATGACCTAAAAATGAATCGGCAACACGGAATCTTTTCCTTACCACAGCGTTGGCAATAGTTCATAGATAATAATGGAGCATATATCGTTGAATGTTAGTCGTATTTTGTAAGCTAAAAAATAAAAAGGAAAAAATGTCTTACTAACCTAATATAATTCATCTACGTATATACTACATTTAACGTAGTATAACAAAAAATCCAATTTACCACGATTCATCGGCGATTTCCATTTAATAGTTCCTTCGATTATTATCGTGATTAAACATTATTAAATCACCGAATTTTATCAAAAATACGATAAATCACGATTTTACGCCGACTTTTTTGAAAATCACTAAAATCGCGAAGATTTTCTTAGTATGGGCAGTTTTATAACCTATTGTAGTATATTTGCTAGATGAGCTGTTTGTTTTTTTTCTAATGATTATGCCTGTTTGCGAATAGAAATAGGATACGAAAAATGAAATTAGAAAAGCAGTTATTATATTAATCGTTTGTCTTTTTGCTGCAATTGTTCTTTCAATTGCGATGAAATATAATTGCCAAAGAAGATATTCAATTTCTGGAGTATCTGACAAAACAACAGAAACTAGACATTAGAAAAAGATAAAGAGAAAATGAGGATCACCTGGTTATCCGTCAAGCTAGCAGCAAGATTTTGACCACCGGCATCTCCAATTCGATTGCTATTAAGGTATAACCTGACGAGTGTCTATGAATAACGAATAACATAAACATTAGAGAGAAGCGATGAGAAAGTAAGAATCACTTTGTTATGTATTAGACCATTAGCCAAATGTTGGGCACCAATATTTCCAATTTCATTACTACAAAGGTCCAGCCAAGTGAGTGTCTATGAATAGGATGAGGTAAGAGTTCAGAGAGATGAAAAAGAAATAAGAATCACTTTGTTATCACGTAAGAGATTAGCAAGGTATTGCGCACCAACATCCCCGATTTGATTCGATCCAAGGTCTAGGTTAGTGAGTGTCTATGAAAAAAATAGTCAAGTTAGATATGAAAGAGAATAAGTATTACGTCGTTAGCTCTCAAAGCATCAGCAATATATTGAGCACCAGTATCTCCAATCTGATTAATAACGAGAATCAACTCGGTGATTGTCTGTAGACAAAGAGAAAGGCAGATGTAATCGAACTGAGGAAAAAAATACAAACTACTTTGTTATCTCGTAATCCATTTGCAAGGTATTGGGCTCCAATAGCTCCGATTTGATTCTTATGAAGGTATAGGCCGGTGATTGCCTGTGAATAGAAGGAAAGACATGTGAGAGACCTACAGAGAAAATGAGAATTGTTCTGGAGTATCTTATAAAGTATGAGTGAGCTATGGTGAGAACTAAATTTTCTGGAATCTTTGTTTCAAGCCCACCCTCACACTCAATTAGTATATTCATTATGTTTGAATTATATGTGAATTCCGCGACGTTTCTTCCAAGTGCAACCTTACATAAATATACACAATTCTATTGTGTCGCGGCAATCAGAATACGAAGATTAAAACAAAATTCTACTTTAAGCTATCAAGATGATAACGATGAAGTCAATTTTCTTACCGTATTGTTTCGTAACACGTAATATGCAACGATTTCCATGTCTTTATCATTTAAATTGTACTCAGAAACGTCCAATGATGGTTTGTCTTTTCTTCGTTCGATCTCTTTCTCTAGTTCCTTGTTTCGATGTTGAGGAACTGATGGACCCATTGATCTTTGTTTTTTTACAATGATAAATGATGATTAATAAAAGGTTCTTGTTAATTTTTCGTCATTACATGTTAACTTTTCAAAAACCAAGGTTGTATAGTTGTTACCTGTGCTTTTGTTAATGAACTCTCTCGTAGAGTTATGCATTAACAATCTAGCTTTGATAATGGAAATTCGCTCATGTTAAAAGAAAAAGTCCTACTACAGACCGATAGGATAACTGAACCGCACAAAAACAACAATTACATGAGGTACGGAGAATTTTTCTCATATCTCTCGATTTTCTCATTATGATGGAAGACTGTTGCGAACCGGCAAACTATTTGTGTATAGAAATAATCTAGAGTTATATTTCATTTCATTGTTTCTCGACAAAACGATTTGAAAATTTTACATTAAGATTATTTACTAATCAGATAGTTTGAATGGTATTCATGATAAAAATACTTTCATTCAGAAAAATACGATTAGAGAAATACTAACCGAAAATAGTTGAATTGTTACTTCGTATATATTTAATACTATTCCTGTTTTTTGAACCAAATATAGAATATGCTGTTGATTAATTTTTGCAATATTTTCAAAAAATCAATGTCAGTCAGCCATGATAGAATTCGTTACCATGAATGTCGTGGTACTTTTGTTACTAGACTTTCGAGAACCAATGAAAACGTTAGTATAGAGGGAGCCTATATATGGATATACAAACATTGTAGATCGTCAGTCTCTGTAAATCATTGATAATAAGCACTTATCCACAATAATGTTCAATCTTGAATATGAAAAAATATTTCGAATGTACGCAAAACTAAACACTTACTATAGATTGGAAACTTGATTTATTCAAATCCTAAAATTAAAATTAAGTTTCTAAAATAATGGCGTAACTAAAAGGTAGTCAGGTCACTCGACACTTGAGTTTAGCGAATTATTAGATCAAAATAAATGAAAATCATTCAGAACACCTTCATATGCTCAATTACTGGAACTCTGTATTAATCTCCTGTTTACCGACCGCTTTTGGGTTCTATTACTCTGTATCAACTAAACGCATGTGTCATGTGTTATCATATAAGACTTATATTTAGATTTAGAAGAAACTATTGATATTCGTTTTCTACAATACTAGTAACGCTGGTCAAGGCAGAGTCGCTATACCCTCGACTGGCCCACTGACTGAAAATAAAATAGTCTTATGTGCATTTTATGCAAAAAAAAGGCAGAAGTATAACATTCGAAAAGGTCTCCCGAGACTGATCTTCATTCACTTCACAGTCTTCAAAAGATCCAAAAGACTACTTGTGTTCCTTTTAATTATTCGATATTCCTGACTGACAATCACTGTTCACAAGAAGTAGAAATTCTGCATAAATGACTACTATGGATTTGCACTTTTAAACGTGTACTGCTTGTTTTAAAAGAAACATGAATTCAGTAAGATCAAATGAGACTCTGTACAGATTTCGAATCCAAACGTGCCGGATTATTTATACTTTTGTAACTGGCTAGATTACCAGACGCAGCTCCAAAGCTGTCCCTATCTATCATATAATCGCCTGTGTTGCTACTAAAAAGTATAGAATATTAGTTAGCATTCCATCAGTATCTCACAGTTGAGGTTATCTCCTTATTAAAAAGCTTGAAAGCGTACGAGAACATTCAAGATATCGAAACTCAGCATTTTAGATTGCTCCCCAGTATATAACTTGTGAATAATTATATTTTGGAGTTGCAAGCCTTTGATATTCGGTAGGCAACAAAGTGTGTTTTTATTTTTTCGCAATTAACTTTTTTATGTAGCAGCCCTCTCAGTCGCGAATGAAATGATTTCTTCATCGCTGTCACATCCCTGTCCCTTCACCTCTCCCCAACCAACCTTGAGCCCCAGGACCCCTCCCAAACGATTTTTCATGAAGTTTTAAGCATTTTCGTAAAAAAAACAACTTTTTACCTTTGACCCGCGACCCAGAAACCCACAAACAAACAAACAATTTTTTTTCATATGACTCTGCTTTCAGTCGAGGGAATATGAATGAAAAATTGTTTTCTACACATCAGTCAATAATTAAAAATTCCTTTAGAACTATTCTAGACGATTTGAAAGAAGATAGACTAACCATCAAAAGCAGCATTAAAATAATATTCTTCATTTATCGTTAATATCTTTTCTGTTAATAAATAAGTAAGCAACGCAACTCTTACCTGAAATCTTCTTGCAGACTAATAATTGAATAAGTCTGTCTCTTGTACAACATATTGCATATTAATTCTTTGAATTTTAGAAATCTTTCACAATAACAAGAGATACATGTGCTTCAGCTAGGGGTGTCAGCATTCCCCGTTCCCAAGCGTTCCATTCCTGGGAACGGAACGCATTTTAAACTGTATTATATGAGATTTTTTCGAACGTAATTAAGTTGCTGATATACAATTATTTACATATTAAGCGAAATGATTACCCGTTCCCGGAACGGAGAATGGGGAACGCGTGCTGGCGTTCCCATTTCCAGAATGGGAAACGCGATTTGCATTCCCCGTTCTCCGTTCCCCATTCTTGGAATATGGGAACGCAACAGTGAGACTCTGGAATCTTAAGTATTATCTAATTTTAGATCGATGCTTGCGTTCCTCGTTCATGAATGGGGAACGCAGTCTGCGTTCCCGTTCCTGAACGGGGAACGCCACTGAATCTTTGGGTGTTTTTACAAGTAGAAGTCGCATTTCATTCTTCTGGTGGCTAATAAACAACCGGAAGAGGTATATTTTGCAGCGTTCCCCGTTCCTAGAACGGGAACGCAGACTCCGTTCCCGTTCTTTGGAACGGAACGCAAAAGTGACACCCCTAGTGACGATGGCAAAAGTCGGGCTTGTCCGATGTCGATGTGAAAGAATATTTTAAGTCATGTATAAGATTATGCGATGAGAGAATTAAATGAACGACAAGTTCCACATGTGTTTTCGATTCTGAAACATGATCATCTTTATTTATTTGATAGAAAAACGCAAAGATCGACTTTATTGTTGAAATGAGTTCTCTGAAATCGGTAAGAAGAGATTTTTCTATACAGATATTTGATCATGTCGCCAAGAAGGTCCATGAAATGTGGATTCTTTCGAAAATTGCCTCATGACATTTTCCATGGGCCGAGATTCATTTGGAGCTTTCAAGTGATATCAATTCAATTCCTATTTTTTCCTCGCATGAATTTATTTCAAAATTGTTGAAAAATGACTAGTAGGAACATACTAATGCAATGGTTATCATCATATTTGCGTCATCTTTCGATCTGTCTTCAATACCAATGAAGAATATTCATAACGATTCAATGAACAGAAACACTTCAGTTATCCATCAAGCGTATAAGCGACTACCATTCTCGAAAATCTCTTTACCATACAAAAAACAATCAGTTCCTCCTGATCGTATAAAGAACTTCTTTATGCTCAGTAAAAAATAGCCATTCGACAGGTTGTAAGAGATCATACACTAGTTTAACATTTGTTTCTAAAAGAAAAATTTATTTTATCTGCTCAAACAACGAAGATTTTTATTCTCTTAAAATGCAGAATAGCGATTTTACATTGTAACTGTAATGTATCAAGGACTCAACATTTTGTTCATATCCGAACATGGTAATTTTATGTCAATTGGTAGTTCAGTTGATAAATTTTAATAGTGATATAACTTAAATACGGCGAAACGAATAAGAACTCGACTATGTAATCAATAAAACTGGAACATCGCATTGAAACATCTCAATTTTGAAAATCGATCATTGTATGAGAAAAGTCACTGTCCAATGTTATTTGAAACGGTGAAGGAAAATAAATCAACGATTGGAACGCTTTTATTTAATTCTCAATCTGACGGTAGCGTAGAAATACAATCTCCATGAGAAACGCTAATCTCATGGAACTCGAAACATTGAAATTTGTCTTTTATTGGTTTATCCACAGGAAATTTTTGTTGATAAAATCAGAATATCTTTTATGAGGCATTCAGTCTATGATCACATTGTTAAGTGGAAACCAAACGAAAACCAAAGAACGATTATTGCAGGTGGAAATGGAAAAGGAGAAGAATCGAATCAACTGACTTTTCCTAAAGGTTTAGCAATTGATCTTCAAGGGAATCTCTATGTTGCGGATAGTGGAAACCATCGAGTCTAAAGATTTGATTCGATTTGTGAATGAAAAAAGATTTTTGTCTATAGGATATAATAAAAGTTGTAGCGCCGATTCTCTCAGGTTTTACAAAAAAAACCTGTCGAAATTTTATTCTTTACATATTCCGAAAGTAATTTTGTGAGATTTCACAAATTACGATTTCTCGGTGATAGATTTAAGATACGTTGATGTTGTCGAATCACAATGATCTGTATGAAATTTTCTTACTAATACTAATGACAATGCAAAGAATAAACGAAGCTGCATATAGTTTCATTTTCGTGTTAGACGTTTTATTGGTATTGTTTGTTTTTTATTGGAGGATTAAAAAAATTACGAAATTTTCGGAAAGAAAATACAAATACTGGATACTACGTTGATTTCAATTCCATTTTTTTAAATCTCAAGCTAATTAGAAGCTGGGTTGACTCGCTCCTCTCTACTCTAGCGGATTTTCACCCACTCAGTGAATATAATACAATGTATCGTAAGTTACCGTATTCAACTCATGTCAGACCCCCTAGTGCTTCCAGTTACAAATGAATAGCATAATGTCATCACTTAATGATGCAAGAAATTGAAAAGAAAATAGTTTCATCAGATTTCTTTTGAAAACGGTACTACTATGCCATATTTGATTATTTTTGTATTAGTTTTCGGCGAAAATCGCTTTTTATTCACTTCCTACTGGCGCATGTTGCTTTCATATTAATTGCCTGCTTATTTCTCATTCGCTTTAGAATTTTTGTAATACACACACGAATGATATCGTCATTTTTAGTGAATATTTCAAAAGCTGATCGGCAGCTGAGGAAGGTGAACGGTAAGATTTAACAAAANTTCTTAGACGCAATAGGTGTTCATAAATAAGCTTATTCTAGAATATATATTCGAATCCTTACAAACTGGAAAAGAGTTTGGTAGCATTAGGGTTAATTAATATATTCTCAGTACTAATTTATGTAACGTCCAAAAAAGGTGAGGCAGCAATATATTATCTTATTTCGCTCTCTGATATGGAGGGATTAAAGCAGCTTATCGAAGAAGGTCCTCGATTGACAACACGATGTTTAGCAATGCGACTCGGATGTTCGCATGTTACAGAGAAAACATATCACTATGAATTAGGCAAAACGTTGAAATATGGTGTTTGGATGCCACACGAGTTGTCAACCGCATAAGCGACAGTGGCTGGGAGCGGGAGAAACAGGTGTAGCAACGCCCAAAGGTGACCTTCATCCAAAGAAGATTGTGCTGAGTGTTTGATGGGGTGTAAAAGGATTTATTCATTGGTAACTCCGCCCGTCTGGTTGCACCATCACTGCTGATATCTACTGTCAGCCATTGGGCCGAGTTGAACAAAACTTCAGGAGAAGCAAGACAGAGTTGCTTTTTTGCACGATAATGTCAGATCCCACATTGTAGAGTGAACGCGTGAAAAACTATTGGAACTCGGATGGCTTACGGTTCCATATACGTCTTACTCACCAGACTTGGCTTCTACCGCTACCGGCTACCACTTGTTTCATTCTTTGTCGAATGATTTACGTGAAAAAAATTCGATACCGAGAATGACCTAAAAATGGATCGGCAACACGGGATCTTTTCCTTACCACAGCGTTGGCAATACTTCATAGATAATAATGGAGCATATATCGTTGAATGTTAGTCGTATTTTTTAAGCTAAACAATAAAAAGGAAAAAATGTCTTACTAACCTAATATAATTCATGTACGTATATACTACATTTAATGTAGTATAACAAAAAATCCAATTTATCACGATTCACCGACGATTTCCATTTAATAGTTCCTTCTATTATTATCGTGATTAAACATTATTAAATCACCGAATTTTATCAAAAATACGATAAATTACGATTTTACACCGACTTTTTTGAAAATCGCTAAAATCGCGAGGATTTTCTTAGCATGGGCAGTTTGATAACCTATTGTAGTATATTTGCTAGATGAGCTGTTTATTTTTTTCTGAAATGATCATGTCTGTTTGCAAATAGAAACAGGATACGAAAAATGAAATTAGAAAAGCAGTTATTATATTAATCGTTTATCTTTTTGCTGCAATTGTTCTTTCAGTTGCGATGAAATATAATTGCCATAGAAGAGATACAATTTCTGGAGTGTCTGACAATACAACAGAAACTAGACATTAGAAAAAGATAAAGAGAAAATGAGGATCACCTGGTTATCCGTCAAGCTAGCAGCAAGATTTTGACCACCGGCATCTCCAATTTCATTGCTGTTAAGGTATAACCTGACGAGTGTCTATGAATAACGAATAACATAAACATTAGAGAGAAGCGATGAGAAAGTAAGAATCACTTTATTATCTATTAGACCATTAGCCAAATGTTGGGCACCAATATTTCCAATTTCATTACTATTAAGGTCCAACCAAGTGAGTGTCTATGAATAGAACCAGGTAAGATTTCAGAGAGATGAAAAAGAAATAAGAATCACTTTGTTATCACATAAGAGATTAGCAAGGTATTGCGCACCAACATCCCCGATTTGATTCGATCCAAGGCCTAGGTTAGTGAGTGTCTATGAAAAAAAAGTCAAGTTAGATATGAAAGAGAATAAGTATTACGTCGTTAGCTCTCAAGGCATCAGCAAGATATTGAGCACCAGTATCTCCAATTTGATTAATAACGAGAGTCAACTCGGTGATTGTCTGTAGACAAAGAGAAAGGCAGATGTAATCGAACTGAAGAAAAAAATGCAAACTACTTTGTTATCTCGTAATCCATTTGCAAGGTATTGGGCTCCAATAGCTCCGATTTGATTCTTATGAAGGCATAGGTCGGTGATTGCCTGTGAATAGAAGGAAAGACATGTGAGAGACCTACAGAGAAAATGAGAATTGTTTTGGAGTATCTTATAAAGTATGAGTGAGCTATGGTGAAAACTAAATTTTCTGGAATCTTTGTTTTAAGCCCACCCTCACACTCAATTAGTATATTTATTATGCTTGAATTATATGTGAATTTCGCGACGTTTCTTCCAAGTACAAACTTACATAAATATACACAGTTCTATTGTGTCGCGGCAATCAGAATACAAAGATTGAAACAAAATTCTACTTTAAATTATCAAGATCATAACGATGAAGTCAATTTTCTTACCGTATTGTTTCGTAACACGTAATATGCAACGATTTCCATGTCTTTATCATTTAAATTGTATTCGGAAACGTCCAATGATGGTTTGTCTTTTCTTCGTTCGATCTCGTTCTCTAGTTCCTTGTTTCGATGTTGAGGAAGTGATGGACCCATTGACCTTTGTTTTTTTACAATAATAAATGAAGATTAATAAAAGTTTTTTGTTAATTTTTCGTCATTACATGTTAACTGTTCAGAAACCAAGGTTGTATAGTTGTTACCTGTGCTTTTGTTAATGAACTCTCTCGTAGAGTTATGCATTAACAATCTAGCTTTGATAATGGAAATCCACTCATGTTAAAAGAAAAAGCCCTACTACAGACCGATAGGACAACTGAACCACACAAAAACAACAATTATATGAGGTACAGAGAATTTTTCTCATATCTCTCGATTTTCTCATTATGATGGAAGACTGCTGCGAACCGGCAAACTATTTTTGTATAGAAATAATCTAGAGTTATATTTCATTTCATTGTTTTTCGATAAAACGATTTGAAAATTTTATTTTAAGAGTATTTACTGATCAGATAGTTTGAATGATATTCATGATAAAAATACTTCTATTCAGAAAAATATGATTAGAGAAATACTAACCGAAAATAGTTGAATTGTTACTTCGTATATATTTAATACTATTCGTGTTTTTCGAACCAAATATAGAATATGCTGTTGATTAATTTTTGCAATATTTTCAAAAAATCAATGTCAGTCAGCCATGATAGAATTCGTTACCATGAATGTGGTGGTACTTTTGCTACTAGACTTTCGAGAACCAATGAAAACGTTAGTATAGAGGGAGCCTATATATCGATATACAAACATTGTAGATCGTCAGTCTCTGTAAATCATTGATAATAAGCAATTATCAACAATAATGTTCAATCTTGAATATGAAAAAAATATTTCGAATGCACGCAAAATTAAACACTTACTATAGATTGGAAACTTGATTTATTCAAATCCTAAAAATAAAATTAAGTTTCTAAAATAATGGCGTAACTAAAAGGTGGTTAGGTTGCGTTTGGTCAGGTCACTCGACGCTTGAGTTTAGCGAATTATTAGATCAAAATAAATGAAAATCATTCAGAACACCTTCATATGCTCAATTACTGGAACTTTGTATTAACCTCCTGTTTACCGACCACTTTTGGGTTCTGTTACT
>CAJNOJ010000928.1:0-15259 GCA_905250025.1 Adineta ricciae | reverse complement strand
TGGGAAATGGGTGGCAACATAAATCAATGTTATGTAATTGATGATCATCATCAACAAACGAAGCTGAAATACCTAAGTAGGAACACTGTTGATTGTTGTCAGTCCATAGGTCTGGACATAAACAAAGGGAACGATTTTTAATTGCTGAAGATAACAACTTCTTCAGTCGTGCACGTTCCACATCGGCTAATTCATGTATGTGTGAAGAGATTGTTCCAGATGAACGCAGAATTTCATTAACATTAATATTTCCATATTGAGCGCCTATAATTGATAAAAACTCAAGATTTTGTTGAATATATACGCGAAAGATATTTATGTTTTCACTCATCTGAGATTCATTGGTTTTTAACTTTTTAATTGAGAAAGAATTACTAATGTTACTTATCTCTATACACTTTGTATAGTTCACCATTTCTTATAAATGATGTACAGATTTCAATGTTCAAAATACTCCAAAACTACTTCAGAGAAAAACCAAAACAATCAAACAAAACATTTATTACCGATAGATACACAACGTTGTGCAATACTCCGAAAACCATCATCATCAACAATAGCAAAAGGGCGCATGTCCTTGCATATCCATCGAACAACTAGATCTTTCATATCTTTCGAATAAGAATCGGGTAAACGAACAATTTTCGGTTGACTATAATTGGTAATTAAACTTTGAGAAGATGTGTCACGAGATGATGGCAAAGTGGATTTGGTTTTTTGATCAGAAGATAAGCAACTATGTTTGTTGAGAAAAGTGGTGCTGTTCGAGACATACGAATAAGTAGTGAAACATTTCTTGCATGAAACAAAGTTTGGAATCTTTTGAGGGGCACCATTGGTATCAAGTACAGCTGGAAAACCAAATGAACGCCAACATATAGCTGAGTTTTTACTATTTGAATTGTCGAGAATGACATAATGAGCTTTATCAAACTTCAAATGGCGCTGAATCTTTTCACGAGTATAATTTTCACTAGATGACGATGCAGATGAAGAAACACGAAGATCAACGGACGACAATGGTGAGGATGCTGATGAAGTTGATGTTTGTGTTGATGGTGAAGATGGTTCAGGAATGTGTTGATCGAATTGATCAGAATTCATTTTCTTTTCAATTCACTTTAAACTGCACAATGATAATGATAAATTCAAAGGAGGAGAATCGAAGATCAAGGCCTTTTCGAGTTGTTGTTGAAACTGCACACGAATAGAAATGTCCAATAGATGTCAGTGAAAGTCATGAAAAAACAACTTTTCAAGATGATACGGGAGTGCGGTATAACGATCTCATACCGCATACCGTACCGTACCGTGGCTTATCCATACCGTACCGTACCGTACCGCTCTACTTCTTTTTTTTTCAATACCGTCCCGTCCCGGTACGGTACGGTACGGTACGGTACTGATACCGCATACCGCCGGTCTCTGGTGTTAACCATCTAAAAGTGATCTTACTATGAAAAAAACTAATATAGATATTGAAACTTATTCATGTGTGGGATATAAGCACCAGGCATAAAAAATATCATTGTTTTTTACGCGCTACAAACAATCCGACTTTTCATTGTACGAATCCGAACAACTCCGAGCGGACGTTCGGGTTCGCTTCATGCCTATAATTAAACATATTTTCTCTACGTCTGTTGTCACTCAATGAAATTCTTATTTTTATTCATTATCTAACCAGACAGAAGTCCTGCGATCTCTCTCTCCTATGGATACTTTGTTTTTCTAATAAACACGTTAAACATTCATTCAAAATGTCTTTATGGAAAAGAAAATTGAATTAATTAATGAATTAGAATGAAAATTAACTGATATTTATATTGATTCAAAAACGAAAGGACAAACAGCATTAGAAGACGTTTTCAAACAAAACTAAATCTTGTCTTGTATCTTCTTTATAAAACATTTGTAACTACGAAATATTTATTTAAAGAAAGATAAATAAGTGAAAAAATAAATAACTGTTTTTGAGTTAAGACTAATATAGCAGTAGACATTCACGATTCTCTCTTTCTCAGCAGAATGTCTACCATCTCCCTATACTGAATACTTTGGAACAGTTCCATTGATGTTCACATTAGAGAGGTTTTACTATACAAATATTTCTTGTGATACGTCATTCTTTATGTCGTTGAAACAAGTTTCTTTCTCTCTGTTACAAATCTGTAGGTAATTTCTTTCTTTTCTTTTTATAATTGTGAGTCTATACCTATAACACAATACAATAAATGCGGAAACCTCGGATTGAAATCCGAGTGTTATGTGTACTTCAAAAAGTAAAGACGATAACAAATTAGTTTTAATGAATTTGTGTAAAGTAAATCATCCTTGAGCGCGCTAAGGAACCACCCCTTAGGCCCTGCGGATGCCCTCTTTTTGTCCCGTAGGACGTGGCGAGGAGTTAGTTCCACCGAAATAATTACTTGCATCAACGGAAAATTTGTTTTATCGGTTTTCTATATCTTTGATAAAAGCACTTCTATGTTATAAACTCATGTTTATTATGTCAAAATGCGGTACAAGCTGAGGAGGATTATGTTGAAAAGGCAAAAGAGCATCATAATGTGAACCGTGTAATAAATACAAAGTCCTATTCTGTTTCTGTCCGATTCATATCCAAGGTATATTAAATGACCACCTACTGTTTTCTTTTTAAATCGATCGATTAATTCCTGCAAACTAATATTTGATGGAATAGAATGTATGTTGTTTCGATTTGGATCTGAGTTAAACTTTATATATGAATATATAGGACGAGATAGTGCTATAGATAGAGCTTGAATTTGCACTTCTCCTCCCCATACTTTATGTGTAGCAGTTCTTTCCAACTGCACTTCAAATGAATTTCCCAGTATGTTATAAAGTGTTTGGAAATAATCTTTATTTTGAATCATTGCATTAATTGCCAACAATCTCATCAAATGTGTTAGTTTCTCAGAGCCAACATTTAATATTGAAAGAGAACTATATAAACAATTTCCATCGGCAGTCGTCCGTGTTCGAGCATAAACTGAATCAAATGTTTGAACAGAATATTCTGCTCTTGTTTCTAACCGCACAGATTTATCTTTATTTGTCATAGTTATAAACGGTGATTTTTCAATTAAATCAGTGATTATTCCAGCTTGACTTGAGATTTGGTTAGCGTCGATAATATTATCAAAATCAAATGTAAAAAGAAAACGATCAAGAATTTTCCTCGAATTAGAATCAATGATTTCAAACAGCCCTGAAGAGTTTTCTTCAATTTCCATCATATTAGATGGCTCATTAACGCTGAGATCTTCTAATCGTAAAGACATATCTAAGTCGATATGTTCGTTTTCATCGNTCCAGTTTTTCTTCATTGAATTTAATCCATATTCGACATGGTACTGTTTCATTAGTTTTCTGAAGTTTTCCATAATCAATCATCACTAACTTTCCACAAGCACCATTGACTAATCCATCTTCTGTATCAGAATTGACTGTCAACATATACTTAGCACCCACTTTCAAATCGATTTTAAGTGGTAAGCCATAAGTTTCAGTTGTTTTCAGATTCTTTACATTGTTCAACACTTTTTCTTTTAATGATGCAAGTCCATCACCTATACAGAAGTCATATGCATTGGCAGTTGCACCTTCGGTATTAAGATTAGCCAATACTTTTGTATTGTATGCATCAACTTCAGCATTAGTTCTGAATATTCTCATAGCATCTTCAACCATTACTAGGCTTTCAGTAGAAACAATTCGTGACTTTAACAGATGAATATCTTCATCTGTCATTGTTCCTTTGGCTATATTACTTAATGCAATGGCAAAAGTCTTATCATCCTTTTGTCTCATAATTTCTGTTAATTCAAACAATTCAAACAATGACCATAATGGACTATCTACTAAGGCATTATATGAATTATTAAACTGAAATATGTATTTATCACCAACTGGTCTTAATTGATTAAAGTCGCCTAAAACTATGACTGATATTCCACCAAATGGTTTCTTTGTTCTCATTATTTGTTGCAAACGTGCATCGACTTGTTGAAACATTGTAAAACCAACCATTGATATTTCATCTATGATTAATAATTGTAAGTCTTTTAATTTGACTCCAATTCTGTTCGAAACATCACTATTCAGTTGGACAAGCTTATGCTTGCATTGATTTACTGGTAAACTTAAAAATGAATGCAAAGTCATTCCATCTATTAATGCTGCTGCTTTGCCAGTTGGTGCACATAGCGCAGCACGAATACTATCTGGATTATATCCTGGTAATGAGTTATGAAATCTCAGTATTGATTGATACACTGCTTTGATTAGAGTGCTTTTGCCAACACCTGCACCTCCATTGATGAAATGAAAAAATTGATTTTCACCATTTTTAATCAAATTCATTACATTTATAGTATATTTCCTTTGATTACTATTAAGATTTCTCATCATTTGCTGATATTCCGTGTCCGGTATCATTTTGGGAACATTAAAGTGTTCGACTTTATCAGTCTTAGTATTTATTCCCATTTCAACAAAAATATCACCTTCCGTATTTCCTATTTCATAAATGAGAAATTCATTTTTATCTTGATCGTATTCAATATTTGTATCATCAATACCATCGTCATCTTCTTTCGTTTCCATATATTCTTCGAAAGATTGGTCGAATTCATTAGCTTCACGATGAATATATTCAGATCTTTTCTGTTGCATTATATCTTTGTACAATTCAAACTTCTCTTCATGATTTATATGAATAAGTTCTTCTTCTTCTTCATTAGTCCACAGTAGAAACAGCATCTTGAGGTAGCTTAAAGTATCTATATCTTACGATTTTCCGCTTTGTTCTTTTTTTAATCCAACCTTTTCCATTTTTCATCTTCAAAGCAGTAGTTTTATCATCATTTTCATCTTCCGTGATATTTTCATCATCAGAATTTCCTGTGGTTTGAGCAATATCTGTTCTTCTCTTTGAGATATTATACATTGAGGCGAAATCAGCCAAGCAAACATCTTTCATTTCGTCAGGTCTACTAGCATACATCTCAATTAAACCTTCGACAAAAACATCTTTTGAATCAGAATCTAGTTTCTGAAGAATTTCATCTGATTTGAGCATAGAAATTCTATTTTCAGGCTTATTTGTATTAATAAATATAGTACTTCTGCTACTGATGGAAAGTGGAATACTTAAAATATGATAAACAGTTTCTTGTGTTGAAATTTCACTTGAATTCAAAAATTTATTGGCAATAACTCTGAGACGTTCTCGAACTGTGTTATTGCCTTTTTTTTAATTCTTTCAATGCTTCTCGTAGAAGTTTAGACATGCCGTTTTCAGATTTGTTGATGTATTCAACACAGTACTTTAAGCATGCATAAGGATCAAGAATGAACTGAATGTCTGTGCCAACATCCATAGTGATCTTATTCAAAATATCTCGTAGACAGTTAGTGAGGTATACCCAAGGGGGAAACAGCAAACTCCAAATTTGTAACAGAAGTTCTAAAACTCTGAAAGTTCCGGAGTACAGTCTAAACTACTCAGAGTAAATAAAATATGCCGGAGGCCGATGTGGAGTATGTATGGGAGTACGGGAGTATCACATGGAGTACAGAATTACAACACGGAGTACGGGAGTACGGGATTACATCACGGAGTACGGGAGTACCGACTGAAATATGTGAATTTCATCCAAAAAAGCCATATTGACAAATTTGTACTCCCGTACTCCCGTACTCCCATACTCCAAGTGTATTCCGAGACTCCCGATGTACTCCGGTACTCCAAATGATACTCCTATACTCCGCCGTTAAATTTCCGTACTTCAATTTGAATTCAGCACTATAATCGATTTTACACGTTCTCAAGCAAATTCAGTGGCTAAACAGTGTTATAAATCCTATTGGAACATGACCAATGAAGGGTTGTTGCCGCAGGATCCTCCAGACATTAATTAAGATCAAATCTATAAATGAGATCCTGTCTCAGCTTTATGTTTGACGTCTGGAAAACATCCTTTTGTAAGCAAAACGTTCTTAGACATCGAAGAGGATATTATTTCGTATAAATAAAACTGAAAAAATCCAATAAACGCTCGGAGTTTTGGAGTACGGGAGTACCGTTTGGAGTATGGGAGTACCGCTGGGAGCATGGGAGTAGTATCTGGAGTACCGGAGTATTGGGATCCTGGAGTGCCGTTTCCCCCTTGGGTATACCACCGCTTGATAATTACATACCTATATATTGTTATGTCAGAATTACCCCATACCTTCAGGACCTTGAATTAAGAGACTTCTCTTTTGATCATTTATATAATCATATCAGAGTGGATATTCTATGCGTATACGTAATGGAATCCTTAATACAAAGGATTGATTATGAAATGTGAGTGAACACGAATGATGTAATATGCTTAAGAAAGGAGTATATAAGGAACGAGTAAAATGGTAAACGGAGAGTCATATTAAAGAAGAATTGTCGTGCAGTGGTTATCGATGTACATACCCTTCTTTTTCTGTGCTTGTGTATAACTTTTTACTTTGTTCAAATAAATATCAGTGAACTCGTAACAACGTCTACGAATCAAAACCTAATTAAAACGATTTGATTCAACCAATTGCCTAGATCAATTAGAAAGTTGTTACAATGGAAAAAGAGTATTTACAATGTCTCAATCGTCAATTATTATCTGCTAACTATTGGTTATCAAAAATACCGAAAAATCTAACACATCGGTATTCTATCAGTTGGGATTATCCTCGAACAAAAAATAATATTCAACATAGGCAACGATTAACTGAAAATAAATTAAATCAAATGATTCGACAACTAATGCGTCATTTAGACCAGAATTCATCATGTTGTTGGTCAGCCACAGGTCAAACATCGATCAATCAAATGGTGACTATCATATCTGAATCTCTAATTACTCTAATTAAAAATGATCTACAAACATTACATACAAGATTTGAAGAAAAGAAAATCTTAATAAAATACGATGTTTATGATATTAATCTCGTTAAATCATTTTTGGAGTTAAATCCTACAGAAGAACAAGTAAATGATCATGAAGTTAACTGTTATGTTTCTTTTTATAATATGTTTTAGAAAAATCATGTGGAAAAAACTTGGAAAACAAAACGAAAAGCATGTACACGTAAAATCCATCAAATGAGAACAAGTTTATCAGACAAAGAACAAGTTCAAGTACAAGGTGATGTTTCATCAATGTTCACAGGAAATAATCCACTCTTTATTGATTATAGTCAACAGCAAAGTGAAGTATCTTTTCTAGAATCATTGAATCCTGCCATGCGTACTATTATTGAAAATCGTTTAGCAAGCATGGAAAATCATACAAAACAAATTCTAGCATTCAATAACAATCCTCTTACTCAATTACAATAAGCAGCATCTAATGAGAACTAGTTTCTGTTCTAAACGCTTTGCAATATTATTTCTTTTCACATCTTTCTAAAAAATAATCTATCAATTAATATGAAACATTTCGTCTGTTTATTTCATCGATTTTACTAATATAGTCTGCTTATTGTATTAATTTATATTTCAGGTTTAGTATCCCTGATTCATTTAATATTACTTTAATAATGGATAGTCCATTTTATCAAGATTTGTGTTCAAATCACTTCAATAACACTGAAGCTATGGAACAAGAAGCGAAACAAGAAAAGAAGAAGAAGACGAAGACGAAGTGTCGTGGAAATCGAAAATTACAACGCTATCGTCGAAGATTGCGTAAACAATGTGTACAATTATCTATCAATGAAGAACTATCAACAGCTAGTGCAATCACGAAACCAAAAGAGTCAACAAGTATTGGTTTAATTGTCGATGAAACAACCGTATCAATGAAAAAATGCACAACAGTAACAGCTACAAATGATTCAGTTGATTATACTACTGTATCAGATGAAGTCTTACAACAGAAAACATCTCAAGCTTTCAATCGATCCGAAAAATTTAATAACATATTTAACCAAGTCGAAAGAATACACTTTATTCGTCAATATATTAGTTTAATTGATCAATTATCTTTTCACCAACTACAAGAAATTCAATGGAAAGATTATCAGCATATTGGTACAACAAGGAACATGTGGCATGGTCGTATGTCAAAAGTAACAGCTGATAAGTATTCTATTAGTTATACATATGGTAGATCCAAATCTCTTGTTGAACAACGTTTGAAACAAATTCAAAAACATTTGGCAGCAGCAAAAAATAATATTGTTCAGTTTGAACAAGATATTTTATTGAAGTGTGGAAACAGTAATGATTGCATATGTACAATGCAGGGGTTATCGTCGATTCTTAATCAACTAGCACAAGAAAAGCAGCAACTACTAAGACATGAATTCGAATATAAAAGAGATATTTTAATCTTGGATGCAAATGATCATCATTTACTGCAGGCGTTTTTGATTACTGAACCAAATAAGACACATGTAAATATAGAATTTATAATGCATATAATTACATTGTATACTTTCTTATTTTAAATTTACTTCAGATTATCTTAGCAAGACGTATATGGGAAGCTATCAAAGAACAGCTAATAGCTGAAGAAGGTATTGCTTTGCTACAATATCGGTCTCTATCAACATCATTACAAACAAAACCAATATCTAACTTAGTTCACGAAATGATCAACAATATCGATACTAATATTAATAATTTGAATGAAACTGTGGCAATGTCGTCATCCAAAGACTCCTTAACCCATTCACCACGATGGGGTCCACCGGTGGACCCCACTTTGCATTTCATATTCTAATCTTGAAACACGTTTAATAAGAAAACGGTATAAACCATAAGACGCAGCGCGAAAAGCTCTACAATCCTCATAGTAAAGCTTATTTTAATTGTCTAACTTTTATTTTGAAAGAAAGTAAAACTCTGTCTGACTTGTTTTATAGATTAGAAAAACATCATTTTTTCCCACACGAATGTGAAATTTCATTTTTCTTATTTCATCTTTTTATCATCTAATATGACTTCGTAAGGAAAAAGAAAATATACCACAAGATGCAACGTGAAGCACTCTACAATATACATCATAAAGCTTATTTTAATTGTGTACAAACCTCGGCGTAAAATACTATACTCTCCAAGCAACTTCAAAATTTGGTCGCACACAGCTTTGCATTTTATTAAACACAAAAAGTATTCAATTGAAATAGGTTTTATGGTATAGTTTGTAGAATTTTTCACGCTGCATCTTGTAGTATATTTTGTTTTCTAATAAAGCGTATTTAGAAATGTAATTTTCTATGAAAATTGAATCGTGGTGAATGGGTTAACAAATGAAATCGATAAATTGACATCATCGAAGAATGATATTATTCATCATGCAATTTCAACTCTCGAGAAAAAAATTGAACATACTAACACAATCATACAAACTAAACGCAACAAATTCTTAAAAAATAACAGATTCATGGAATCAACATCACAATGGCAACAGATGGTACTTGATGCTATTGAAAATCGACGGCTACATATGATCAACCGTGCAAACTATATCAAAACCCATAAATTAACGACATACTACAATAGAAGTAACAATGTATTACAATAAAAGAAAGAACCGACAACACGCCTTCAAAGAAACAGATTAATATTTGGCATACTTTGTACACTTCTTTTAAACAAAAATAATCATTTTTTCCTTAAAACAACTGACTCCTCAAGTTCCTTTTCACTGTTAAAATTTAAAACCAAATTAATTCGTATACTTTTTCTACTTCTAGATATATCATCCATTCCTTTAACTATCATTATTCAAATCACGATAAATTGATGATGTGAAAGTTTAAAACTAAATTTCGGAAGATCTTCTAGGTCTTTTTCAAATTAATTTTAAATTTCTTAAATGTTGTTATGCAGATTATCTTTACCGCCTGATGATTCATCATTTAATTGTGATGAAAATCGATTTGTGGTAGTTATGTTTAAAAACTCACCCTCACCCCTCACCCACCCTCACCCTGAAACTCTGTCAAATAAGAGATTTTTTCACAGTGAAATATTTTGATATTCTTTAAAATAGTGTGAATAGCATTCTCATGTTTTACAAGTCCTGGTGGCATAAATCAATTATATATATGTATGTACATGCATTCAAAACATATTTTTCGTTTATTCTTCCTCTGCTTTTAAGAAGAACACGAGACGAGTACAAGAAAAGAATCAGCGACATTTTTTCATATTCTTTCGAACCTCGATTGAAGCCTATAGATTCAATTGCGTTGTATTTTTCTCGCTCTGTAAGTAATACAGTTATTTACCGTCCAACTCTTTTTTCCACATTAAGAATAAATGTACACATATGCCTCGTAATTGCTACACACCACTAAGATTGACTGTGCATGACATATACATTACAAGATGCATACGTATTTTTCAGAATGATTTGTTCCGTAGAAAGATTCGTGTTAGAAAAGTTTTTTTACCGATGCTTTTGTCTTCGGCTAAAAGTAGTAACGAAAGGATAAAAACTAACTATTTAGTACTTGTGTTGCAGTATATTAAATAAGACTTCTATCACTTCTAATCTTCAAGTAGTAAGAATATTTTTGTACAAATGTCACCTCATTTTAGTGGTAGGCATATGTGAGAAAAAATTAAAATTTATTCGAAATTTGCGTTCGAAACTTACATCTAGATACCTAGCCGTCACTCACTGAACTCAATACTGGTATTTACGAATTCAAAAAACAAACAAATTAAGAGCAAACTCAGATTACTATGGCTCAAAACATAACTCAAGAACTCAAGGAGCAAGGGATGCCATTAACAGGTAAGTGTATATAAATACAGTTTAGGAGATTATTTGCAGAAAACAGTAGATAGTGGAGTCTGATATTAATTTTTTTACGAGCTTATAAGGAACTACTTGACGTTTTCATTTAGGAACGACAGACACTCCAATGTCAGACAACACATCATCATCTTCTGCAAAAAAATGCTGTGCTAATACATATGGGTACTGTCTGTATTTTCTTCTTGGTTTTTTTCTTCTTAATATTTGTATTGCTCTTATTCTTGGTGGTGGTCGTTTTGGTCTGCTTCCTGTTATTAGTCGAACTGGTAGTTTTATTTGTCTCAGTCTTGCTGGTCTTGCTCTTGTTGGTCTTCTTGTGGCGACAATACATTGGAAAATTATTCAATCATAAAATGCATCGACCTACGTACACATATATCGATGACATAAACCACTATGTTAATGTCAGTTTCTCTTTTTCAGCAGACGGCTTTTCAAAAATAGTCTCAAGCATAGCCAGCGTGTTTTTCAATAAATAATTAATGCAGAGTTTTCTATGGTTCACGTATTTCGTAGTTTTTATTGGAAGACAGATACTAGTCAGCCCTCTACATAAGGGTTTTAAGGGCAAAAACTAAAACTGAAACAAAATATTACCATAAATAAATGTGGAAACTTCGAATTGTATCCGAGAGTTATGTGTACTTCAAAAAGTGTATAAGAAAACGTAGAGAAATCCTAAGGAAGGTCAGTATTTTACAATAACTCAGGAAAGGCTCAGTCGATTAGGCTCATCTTCGAACTCGACTAAGATCTTAATGGGACTAAACTGTGTAGAAACCTTAACATCGATTGGACTCTTCTTTCAAAAGTTATCGTGTAAACGGACGAACGGCCGGACACACTAACCGATTATTGTAGTACATTTACTTTTTCAGTACACTAGGAACACACGCATGTTGAGTTACTGTGAGCCACATTGTATGCAGTTCTATCCGATGATCACTGACACTACTCTCAAAGTGATATAATATCTTAACACATTCACCACGATTCATTTTTCTTGGAAAAATCTCCGAAATATCCACATCTCTCAAGAGTTAACTTCAGATAAATGCACTTAGTGACCTTTTTATTATCTTCCACTGATTATTCATCGTCCTTTTCTTCATATCATCACATAATGAGTCATAACAAAATTCCAGATTTTTCCTCCGTATTCTTATCTTTGTTATGTGATGTATAAAAGCGTTCGAAATTTCGAAATAGATAGGTCACATGTCGTTCGAAGAAACTGATACAGAAGAAAGCGCTACCTCACTAAGTGAAGTAAGCTCTTTAGGTGATGATTTTGATGAAATGCAGCATCTTGAGGGTGTGAGGGTGGGTGAGGGTGAGTAGTAACTGCCATGACCGGTTTCGAACCTACTAAAGTTCGTTATCAAATGGCTTAGAACTTAAAAAAGACTAAAATCAAACATTTTCAACTTAAAAAAGCTAAAAATCATTTAAATTCAATCAAAAGTCATTTAAATGATGAGGAAATTGTGAAGCAGTGGTTACTCACTTCATAAATGATATTCAATGGAAAGTCGGATTAAATAGGTTGTTTTGGGAAAGGGAAGAACTTAAACGTTTGGTTGTTGGATTATGTCATGGGATTGAAGATTGGTATGTTGTGGAACATTATCATGGTTGTTTGATGGACAGTGGTTGACTGAAAATAATTTGTTTTAAGTGATGTGGGTTCATGAATGGGTTTCATAGATCTAAAAGTAAAATAAACGTTATAAGACGTAAGCACGTCTGAATTTGATATGAAAAATGGCTAAGAGCTTAAAACGGATTGAATGAAATAATATGTATTTTGGAAAAAAGTTCAGGTGTATGATGAGTTTCGAGGTTACTGCTAGGAATCGTTCATTGATGGTGGACGATCTGTTAGATTAAAGGATGCGTATAGAAGGAATTGTTTCGCATAGTGTGCACGTTCGATCATATGTTGTCGACGTTGTTCGATAGCTTCATTCACACGGTTCTGGTATTCAAATGTTGACTCCATATATCTATTTTGAGCTAAAAATTCGTTCTGTTCTGTATGTACAATTGTTTGGATTTGTTCATGTTCTTTCTGATGGATAAAGATAGCTTCTTGAATAATATCTTTCTTCAAAGTTATCAGTGTTTCAATGGTGTTCGATGAAGTATAAGTTGTTGTTGTGTCGGTTAATGGATTATTGAGTTTTTGAATATTTGTATTAATATTATTTATGATTTTATGAAGTAGATCAGATGTTGGTATTAATGTTGTAGATATAAGACGATGTTGTAACAAAGCAGCATCTTCTTCTATTACCAGTTGATCCTTTGTTGCTTTCCATATATGCCTTGCCCATGTGATCTGTAATAAATTCAAAGGAGAGATGTATGATTTTATCAGAGTAAATATTATAGTTGATATGCTCACATGTCTATTGTTTGGTTCAATATCGAAGAAATGTTGAAGTAACAGATGGTCAGTTGCATTGAAAAGTAACATTTTTCTTTGATATTCGAATTTATCTTTTACAATTTGTTGCTTTTGTTGAACTAATTGATAAATAATTGTGCTTAATTCTTTCAATACGCTTAAACAATCTTGATTTCTTTCACATTCTGATAAGATCTTTTCTTCAAACTGTGTTATTGCATCTTGTGCTTGTTTTAAATGTTTTTCGATTACTCTGATACGTTCTTCAATCACAGATTTCGATCTTCCGNGAAATCTAGAAGAAGAGAAGAATTTTATTATGCGTGATGCTTATCTGAGTTAAGTATTGGAAATGGTTGAAAGTTTTGGATGAATGTAGCGAAGTAAGTTATATTTAGAAGAAAATTTAGTTGTATTATCAGTTGAAGTTATTTCTACGAATCATTTGCTTATTGTTGATGATCTGTTGGATTGAATGATGTTGATAAACGGAATCGTTCCATATAATTTGCACATTCAATCATATGTTGCCGACGATTTTCAATAGCTGCATTCACACATTTCTGGTATTCAGAGGTTGTTTCCATGTATGTTTTGAACGAAAAACTTGTTCTGTTCTTTTTGTATAATTGTTTGGATTTGTTCATGTTCTTTCTGATGGATAAAGATAGCTTCTTGAATAATATCTTTCTTCAAAGTTACCAGTGTGTCAATCCTGTTCGATGAACTATAGGTTATTGTTGAGTTTTTGAATATTGATATTTATATTATTTATGATTTTATGAAGTAAATCAGATGGTGGTATTAATGTTGTAGATAGAAGACAATGTTGTAGCAAAGCAATATCTTCTCCTATTACCAGTTGATCCTTTGTTGCTTTCCATATATGTCTTGCCCATGTGATCTGTAACAAATTGAAATCAAAGAGAAATATGATTTGATCAGAATAAATATTGTAGTTGACATGCTCACATGTTTACTGTTTGGTTCAATATCAATGAAACGTTGAAGTGATAGATGGTTAGTTGCATTCAAAAGTAACATATTTCTTTGTTATTCCAATTTATCTTTCATAACTCGCTGCTTTTCTTGTACTATTTGACAAATAATTGTGTTTAATTCTTTCAATACGCTTAAACAATCATGATTTTGTTCAAACTGTGCAATGACATTTTGTGCTTGTTTTAATTGTTTTTCGATTACTCTGGTACGTTCTTCAATCACAGCTTTCGATCTTCCATATGTATGGCATATTGAATACTTTTCAGCAGATGGTTTAGACACATGACCATGCCAAATATCCTGTATCAAACCAATATGAAGATAATATTTCTATTGAATTTCTTTGAATTGTTGAAAACAAACTTGATCAATTAAACTAATATATTGACGAATAATTTGAATCCTTTTATCTGCACTAAACAAATCATTAAACTTTTGTGAAAGATTGAAAGCCGGAGCTGTTCTTTGATATAATATCTCAATAGATACAATAGTATAATCAACTGAATCATTTCTTTATAGATCCAAATTGATCCACTTGATGAATATTATTTTTGTTGATAAAACTGGATTGTTTATTCCTACTGCATTTCGTTTTTTTTGTTATTTTATACTGAACTGATTTGACTGAAAGAGTAGTTGCTTGCGACCAGTAGTTGAACCACTTATTGTCTGTTCATTTCGTTGAAAGTTTTCTCATACTACTGATGATTCTGTATTAACTGATGTATTCATACCTCGTTGGCGAAGCTCTCCGCGATATCGTTGTAATTTACGATTTCCATGAAATTTCTTCTTCTTCTTCTTCTTTTCATTTTGTTCTTGAGCACGTTCTAATTCTTGTTCTATAGTTTGATGATCTTGATAAAACGAAATATTCATGCCAATTGAGCTATTGTTATTACTATTGATGTTCATCACTATAGCAGCATAATATTAATGATAAATAAATATATATGAAATAATTGAAAATATATTAACTGGTAATACAACTAAATTTTCTTCTAAATAC
>CAJNOJ010000927.1:0-15307 GCA_905250025.1 Adineta ricciae | reverse complement strand
CTGAGGATGCTACTGAAAAAAGAAAAGCTGATAGTCATGGCACTTGTGGATGTGTTCCTCGTGGTCAAGTATGTGTCGCACGTTTTGTTCGTGATGATGTGGTTCGTTGTTGTAACAATGACATCTGCCGTCGCGGTCCTAGTAGTATGGGGAACCTTGGTTATTGCGGTTGTATTCCTGGTGGTGAAAGTTGTTATAGTGGTGTGAATCATTGCTGTGAAGGCTTTACTTGTAATCGTGTTGTTGATGGACGAGGACGATATGAAGGTTATTTTTGTCAGGAAGAGTATGTTACATTAAAACAGTGTTTCGAACAGTTCTATTGAGTGAATGCATCATTTTTGTTTAGGAAAAACTGATCAATCAAAGAATCAAATAGCCACAATCAAAAAGAGAACTTTTGCATTCATAAGCATTAGACAATAATTTTTCGTCGATGAATACTTCTTTTACTTATTTATCTCAGACGTTCTCCTCGTTCAATTTCATGTTAGTTCTTCAATAAAATGACAAAAAATCGTACAATTACTGTTTCATTGATTTCTTAAGAGCAGCACAGTGACTGTCTATAGTCGTTATAAAAAAACTTGTCTTTTTTTCTCATTAAATCTAAATGACGCGGTCACGCAGAATGCATCACAAAAAAATCGACAACGATCAAGCATTTATAAATAGACTTGAAGAATTTTGAGTTCTACCGGTACTGTGCTTATCTTCAGACGATATCACAAAATAAAAATTTCAATACTTCTACCTTGGAAGTACATGATAGTTAATCACGTATAAATGCGAAGGAGTACCCGTTTTTTGCATGCTCAAATGAGAGTATATGTGCGATGGTCAGTCAATCAATCAGTGTACTGGCCGAAAATGGTAGATAGCGTCGTCGATCTTCACACGTTTTCTAGCACAACAAAGGGCCACAGGATCTATTCAAGTGTATATGAATAAAGGTAGAATGTAGTTCCTCACGTAACGTCATACGAAAAAAAGAAGTCCGATTTATTAAATTATAATTTTTCATTAGTGATATATAAATGATTGGATACGTTTAAAATGTGATCAAATATATTCAAAACGAAGTATAAAAACACTTTCGTATTATTGTGAAACACGTTTATCAATAAATCCACTAAGTTACACTTTGTCATATGACTTACCGATTCTTTGTCTGCAGTACCATGTACTAGCTGGCTAAGTCTTATGCGAAATCTGAATAGCAATGCGAATCATAGATAAATAAACAAAAACACTACATTTTTTGTATGAGTATAGCACCTCATTCCGTATAGCTGAAATTTCGAGGATCGATCGAGTAACTGAGCGTTTATTTGCAGTAAAAATGTTAGCCGAAAAGATAAGAATGGAGAGAAATAGCCTAAAAATATCATACGTTTCATTTATTTGGACCAGAGAAAAGACAAACATGAAAATAAATGTTTTACGCTTTTATATTGATTGTGTTGAGAAGATGCACGAATGATCATACCCTTTTCTTAATTCTGCAATGTATGGCCACTCGATAGATCTCATCTAATGTTACTGGGAAATAGAAGCGGAACTATTATTGGATCATTTTCAAGTTCAATCTCAAACGCAGACTAAGCAGCATGAAAAATAGAGGATCATTTTTATCATATAAATGTTCGGCTGGATTCCTGTAGTTCTCGAATAGGAATGCAGTTCGTACTTTTAATACATTTCTCTGTCTAGCTAGTAATTCGTTCGCATTATAACTGAGAAGTTCTTCTTCGAGTGTATCGAGACGCTCTTCGGACACATGAATGGAGAATGTTGTGTAATCCAGAATGTCTTCGAATGGGTAACGGGTATTTGAACTTATTAATACAGGTATACATCCGGCGTAGATCACATCGACGAATCTTGGAGACCATCCTACCGTACCCGGTACTATCAGACAGAATCGTGTTTCGTTTAGTGTCGTCAGATAATCCGAGTTGTTGTAATAGCTTTGAATTAGAGTAATGCCGTGTGTTGTTTGATTCCAAGTATGCTTCCATAAATTAGGACACGATAGACGAGCTCGCGTTGTCAAACCATTTCCCCATATGGTTCCTTTGAAAAAAGCGAACACTCGTCGGTGCAAGATAGGTTTGATATGATGGAGGTCGCGAAATGCATTTAAAAGATCGCGAGTTAGACACGTGAAAGGCGGAATGACAATGTCTTTATGTGGATAGTAGCAATGTGTGTTGTAATCGCCGTTGGGTTGAAGTAAATAAGAGTCGAATAAAGCGGAAGGTTGATAGTTGTACGAGGAGAGGAGAAGTTCCAAGTGGTCCCAGGCAAATCCGATGCATCCACCAGAATCATGCGAGAGAACAAATACAGTTTTTGCTGTGGAGTTAACCGCAGCCAAAGTGTCATTTACCAATGCTTTTAACTGTTGAATTAAGTATATTTGTCTCCAGTAATACATAGACTTGTAATGCACATAGAATCCATGGAAGAAAGGAACCACGACAAGTTCGGCACTGGAGATAGACGTTGAGATGTTTATCAGTCCTCGCAGAATGATGTCATCAACGTTGAAACAATGTTTTTTGTGCAAGTGATCACGATTGGAGTCATTGTAGTATGGAACAAGCGTTGATGGCACATCAAGTACGTGAATTCGTGGCAGATTCAAATAGTGGTAAAAGGGCTTCGAACGATGCTGGAGTACCGTTTCGAAAGGTAACTGAGCAAAGTTTATTTGATCGATTGATTTGAATTTGTATTGAGAAACCAACTCACGCGTATTGCGATGCTTTCTAGAGCATCGATCAGCAACGCAACGACAGTTGTCGAAAAGAATACATCCTGTGAATAGTGAACAATTTCTGTCGCATAGCGGTCTATCTGCATCAACGGGTAAACTGTCTTTCACCAACGGTGAGTATAGTACTTGCTTCCACGAAGTGCGGTTTCCACTCGCCGTTATTTCTTGATCGATAAACATTTTTAAGCGATGACACTTAGTGCTGGAATTTTTTATCCCATCGTGCCAAGATAATTCCCTCTGTTTCTGAAGAAGATGGTCCGCTTGTAATAGAGGTAAATCAGTTCTCCCTTCACAGCAGTACGGCGAGAGACAATATAGATGTTGAAAGCCGTCCCATTGCTTCAAAGAACCGTTCAGTTGCACCGAGAACAGTTCATCAGTCTTCTCCTCTATATAAGTGAGTAGTGCGACCGACCGATTCTCTGGCATATAAGAAAAGAAGAAGAGGCTTTTGTCAGCTGATTTTGTCACAGTCTGGTTTACAACGCAAAGAAATGAAGAGCCGACTGAGTGACATTGAATGTAATACCCTGACATGCCACGAACATTCTTGACATTAGTAGAAACGAATCGAAAGTCAGGGAAAAATTTACTGGTTGTATGCCATGGAGTTTCATTACGGCAAGTGATCATGGAATGTTTATTACTATTGGTATAGATCAACATGGTACAGTTGTTAAAATCTGACGCCTCTACAAGATTTTTCAAGCATTCATTGCGGAGAAGATCTTGCGCAAAGCGCAAATCTCTTCTTTTAATATCACCGATATACTGCCAAAGACCTTTTGCAATTCTTTTATATTGGAAAAGATGTGCAAAGTTCGGAGAAATCGCTCCATCAGTGCATAGACGCTTTGATTCTAGGCTTTGCGTTCCTTTCATTGTTCGAACTAAAGCATGTGAACTGGTCATCTTGAGAACAATCGATAGTAACGATTTCTGATCAACAGAGGATGCGCAAAGACAATATGTTGATATCGAAGATGTCTGATAATATTGGCTAGTTGCAGTGGTCATTCTAATCAATTCGAGCAAAACACGCATGGCATCTGTAACGTGAATAAAGTATCGAACAAAAGTTGGCTCCGTTAATGAGATGGGACTATCCGTCATGGCTTGTCGAGTAAAATATGGAATGATTCGAGCGGAGGAATCGTCGAAGAGACCGTAGACTTCAGCTGATCGTAGAATAATGATTGAAGAAAACAAATGGGAAAATGTTCGTATCACACGTTCGACAATCACTTTTGACTCGGCCAGATACGAATTAAGTTGACGCGCACAGATGCTGAATGACGAAAAGTAAATCAGCCAAGGTCTATCTTTCTTGTTGTCACCGAAAGTCAACTGAAAAGCTTCTAGAAAACGTTGTGTGCTTTCCACATTGTTGCGAAAGCAAGCTTCTTTAAACTCTTGACACTCAGCTTCACGATCAGTACCCGCTAAATGAATTATACCGAGTATTCGCTTATATTGTGCTCGAATCGCATGAATAATCGAGTGGTTTTGAATATTACCAATGAAGATTTTCACTTGTTCATGATCTACCGCATTATATGTCAATTCGTCAAAGAATTGCTCGGTGTCACTACTAGCATCCAGAACAATAACAAAATAGCCAGCACGAATCAAATTGGAACACACTGATTTACCCAATCGGCCTAAGCCACCAGTGACAAGTATGTTTCTCGTAGCATCGAATTCACTTTGTGAGGTTCTGCTCGTATTTTGAACGAAGATTATTCGGCGTGCGAACATTAATGATACACCGACGAGAAATACAATCCATAATAGTCTTTTCTGTTTTCTCCTATAAAGCATGTTCATTTAGTTATTTATCGAACGGTACTGTCCACTGATAACGACGTCTAAAATAGATTGTATGTTAATGAAGCTGATCTAGATATCTCACCAATTTCGATGCCATATTTTTTGACGCTAGATACACATGAAAAAGAGTAGGTTGTATACAATCATTCGATCAGATCACATTCGTCTGTGTTTTACTTCTCAATATTGTGATGTACATTTTCTTAAGTGAACAAAGCAATAATACAATGACACGCATGCTTTCTCGCTTTCAATATCTTCGAAGTGGTTTCACTTTGGTTGTCTTTGTCTCTCCACTTGTACATGCTTGATTTGTGTTTTGTTTTTATTTGCGCAAGTGTAATAGAGGAGAGAGGACGCATGATGCATATCATATAGAAAACAAAGTCGACGACATAAAGTCTAACTGGTGAATTCAAATTACATTTTTCGAAAAATGACTTTATTTTTATCCATTTTCCTTAAACAGGTTTAGTAACAAAGTGTTTTTATTACAGTTAGATTGAAATCTTCTCTATTGATCGGTGACAGCAACATTTTCATGTCATTCAATAAGAAGCTATAGTAAGTTAAAGAGTCCGATGACGTCAAAACTAATCCGAACTATTCAATTTGAAATGATTCAGACCAACATGACGGGAGCGTGGGCGAGAAAGGCATGCACAGTAATATAGTAAGTGAAGACAGTACTGAAGATACGGTACGTCATTGGGCACATATCGAGCGCTGCTTTACATTACACAGTATGAAAGAAACACGAATCTACCTCAAGGAATTAGTTCAGCAATATTATTCGTGCGGTATACTTTCGTAGTTAGTTATTGGAAACCATAAGACGTTACAATGGTTAAAACCTCTGCACTACTCTGACTGAATATGATTTCGTCAATCCATTCGAAACAGCGACAATTTTAGAACTTTTATTGAGCAAAATGTTTCGCCTACGGGCGGCAGTCAGTGAACAATTGGATACATTCCTAGCATAACAGTCAATACATATTACATTTGTGCATTGTCATTGACAGGTACTACTATGTTTCGCCGTTGAAATAGCCATTGACGAATTTTCCAATATAAACATAAACCATACCACACAAGAAACTTTAATCCTTCAGTTAATCCACCGTATAAACCAAGAAAAGTAGTTAACATATAAAGAGCACTGTTCTTTTCCATATAAGAATATCGACATGTTGATGGTGCACACGTCGAATAATAATTTGTATAATTAGTTGTGTTGTGCCAGGATTCAATGAATAATTCATCGATGATTGTACCTATTTTTGTTGATGAAATGGGCGTAAAACGAGTTGGGATCGATCTGTTCAAAGGTGATGGAATATATGAACTATTGACGAAAACAGCCAACTTTGATAAACATGTTTGTTGATAAAAACATTCCAGGGTTGATAAACGAAGACCATAAACAGGTAAACAGCCTCGAACAAGACCTACACAACAAGATTAATTATCGAGCAAATCATAACAACAAACAACACAAACCAGCAAATGTTCCTTGTTTGAATACATTGATTAGAACATATTGTGTACATGCTGGTTGAGTATCACATGAACATAATTTCCCATTCTCATCGTATCCTATTACTGGGTTTCCTCCTACCCGATATTGATTCTGTTGAGTCGGTGTTCCTAAATTCCAATTTGTCAGAAATACATTTTGCAATTGATTTCCATAAAGTATATCATTAATGTATTGATAGGTTCGTCGAAAGCTTGATGGTGATTCAATAATGAAAGTATTGATAATCGAATCAACTTGATTTTGAAATGATTCTTGTGACAATGTTTGCACAGTGATTAATTCTTGAGAAGACAATAGATGTATTTTTTGTTCTGTTATATATTTTGCAAGAGAACATAATGCTGATAAAAGACGAAATTCTGTACTTAAGATTTTACCATCGATACTGGCAGAGTAATAGACAGCATCTTTCTGACCCCAAAGTACAGTGGCGCAGCCAAGGGGGGGGGGGGGCAAATGGGCAATTGCCCATTTCGTTTTGAGGTTTGCCCATTGAAATTTTTGATTGATAAGGCTTTGTCCATTGAACTTTTGCTCTGTCAGGATTTTTATATATGCTTTTGGGTTTTCCAGTAAACCTCCTTCCTATCAGAAGTCCCTCTTTTTTCGAACAGGTTTTCAGAAATTTCACCAGTTTTTTTATCGAAAAATCGTCGAAAGCCAAGGTTTTTTTTTATAGAGAATTGATTTATTTTCACACTATTCGGTGTAAAAAAAACACAAAACCGTATGAAAAGTCGCAAAATTTCTTGAGGGCGTGGTTGGGTGTGGGTGAGGGTGTAAGTACTTATTACGACCATAGAAGTAATATAGAGCTTATCTCGTAATGCAAAAACTAGGAATAGTATTTCATAAATCAATCAAAAATCATAATATCCTTTTCTCCTGCTGCTCCATCGAACTATTAAAAAAACGCAAATGTATTCTAACTATCTTGGATTTACAATTCATTTTAAATTCTAGGTTTGTTCTTGTTCTTTTTTATTTATTTCCTTTTCTTCTTCTTCCTTCCTCGTTTTGGGGTGGGTGTACACGCGGATATATCTCGGCTAAGGGTGAGGGTGGGTGTGGGCACGAATATATCTCGATTGAGGGTGCCGGGGTGGGTGTACACGCGGCTATATCATGATTGAGGGAGCTGCGGTGGGTGTTGGTGATGGTATATATGCATAAGTAAAACTAAATCTATTTCTATTCCTAAACTCACAGGGGTGTGGGGGTATATATGTGTAAGTAAAACTAAAACTATTTCTATTCCTAAGGGTGCTAGGAATTGGTCACTTATATTACAAGTCGAATTAGGCAGCTACTCATAGAATCGGTCAGTATGTCCGTCCGGCCGTTAATCCGATAACTCCTGAAAGAATAATCCAATTTTCATGAAATTTGATACATAGCATTATCTTGTAAATGCCTCGGTCGAGTTCGAAGATGAACCTGATCGGCTGTACTCTTGCTGACTTATGGTAGAGTTTTCTCTAATTCCTATATGAAAAACTTGAAGATTTGCGTGTTTATCCGCTTGTTCGCTTTGCATTCACTTTTTGTATCAGCTATGATCACGAAACCTTCTGTACTGTTTCTTTGGATCCAGAAAAATGCTGATTGGCCAGTGAAGGGGTAGGCCTGGGTGACCTGGGTGAGATCTGGGTGAAATTTCACCTAAGCGATTTTGCATCAGAAAAAGTCATGAAATCTTTGGTAGAGCTTCTGTGAATGTAGGGAAACATCGAAAGAGAGTTAGTGGACCAGTAATGAGGGTGGGTAAGGATGGCGTGGGTGGAATCTCACCCAAGTGGTTCGATAACTGAAAAGGCCGCGAAACTTTGCATGCTGCTTCCATATGTCTAGAAAGCATGAAACGACTGTTCGCATACTAGTGAGGATGACACGTGTTGACGACATGGGTGGAGTCTGGGTGAAATTTCACCCACGCGATTTCGTGTCAAGACTGTACGCCAAACCCTCCGTACTACTTTTGTGGGCATATGGAAGGGTAGATGGATTGTTAGGGAGCCCGCAACGAGATGGATAAGGTTGGCGTCGGTGAGTTATCATCCAAGTGATTCTATGGCAGATAAGGTTGTCAAACTTTGCATGCTGGTTTTTGTGTACTCAAAAAGTGAGTATACTGTAGAATGGGTCAGTAGGTGCGTCTAACCGATAATCCGATAACTCCTGAAAGAATGATCCAATTGTCATGAAGTTTAGTACATAGCAGTATATTGTCAATGTCGCAGACGAGTTCGAAGATCAGCCCGATCGACTGTAATACTACTAACTTACAAAAACAATCTCAGATTTTTGTGTGCCATCTGATACACTTTTTGAAGTACACATAACTTTCGGATAAAGTCCGAAGTTTTCGCATTTATTAAATTGTTAACCCTGGTTACTTTGGGAACAATAAACTGTATGAAAAAAAAATTTCACTCATACTCAGATCGACAATTAATGCTTGCGATTACACCTCACAGTGCGCTCACCGTTGCGGCGTAGTTACGTCGCAATCTCATCATAAGCACAAACATGAGAAACAACAAAAACTACGGTGTCTCTGTGCGTAAAAGCGTGCGCTTTTTACGGATTGACGAGAATTTTGCTCTGAAAGAGAAATAATCGAGACACTCTGAGTGGTTGGTAACTCGCTTTTCTCACAAATAAATTCTTTTTGTTCAAGCGTCAGAAGCGCACATTTTCATGCATAGAAACATTGTAGCTTTCATTGCGTGTCTGTCCGGGTACTTTCCTATAATCAACCATTCTCAACATAGTTCTTTCATCCTTACTCAAACTTGTCGACCATTACCTATGGTCAGCTATGACTGACTCATACTAATCCATCTGCGCACTTCTCCTTCTCACATTCACATGCATACTTGTTTCTTATAATAAACATGTTCTCGATAGTACTTCTTTGCAGTTCATTAATATTTCACGGTACTCCAAAGGTTATACGAGAATACTACAGAATCATTTTTCGGGCGCTGTGCATTGCTTTTCCGCTTCTTTGCGTCGACACAAAGAGATAAAGTTGTGTCTCGAGAACTGGTATTCAAGGATATTTTTCTGCATTCTCTCACATTCTTCCGCATTCGGAATGTCCCGCAATAAGATTTTCCCTCTTGGTTTTAAACTGATTCCAATCCATAGTTTGCACCAACTCGTTCCATAAGCAGTAGTACAATGGATTGCGATCAAGACTGCTTCCCGCCCGCCGATCTTTTAGTGTGAATATCATGATTGACAGAATCTTTATCCAATGTTACCAATGGTGTTAATCCTACTGACCATATACCTAACCAAACTATAACGTTTGGTAGAGAATTTCCTTTTTGATTAAGCACCTCTAGGAGCATCAGCATAAGTATGATTGTCAGTCCATATTATTCGGTCATTTTGTGAATTATAAATCTCGTCACTATCGAACATCTTTTCATCCGAAAATAACCATTTGCCAATGTCTGCTTTATTGAAATTGCTTTTAATCTAATGAGCAAACTTTTTTTGGTCCTCTTTCTGGTGATCGGTTAGTGCTAGTTTTTCAATAATCTTGTATGAGTGATAATGAGTATCATCAACAATTATTCGATGGACACCTTTTTTTGCTAATTTTCTTTTTTTCAGCTAAAACGCTTTACGATACGTTTTTCTTTTGATTCAGTCGACGTTTGACCTTCTGTATGGCCGCTTTTGTCCGTACAGTGCGTATGCCTCCAAAATGTTTAGCTAGGTTGATAATACCACTTTCACGGATCAATTTGCACCAGCGTTGCACAGTACGCCAAGCTAAACAACTATTTAGAACACCGAATATTTTCCGAGGATGACACTAGAATTATACTTAAAAAGTGCGAAATTTTGCAAATTTTTCTTTTCATTATCGAAAGCAACGATCATATGTGACATTTCAAAAGCTCATATACAATCTTGTATAGCTTTTCACGCCGCATTTTTTCATATAGGAACAAGTAAAAAAACTGAAACTAAATATAGAAAACTAAAAAAAGCTAGGTTTTATTCCTAAACCACCGGTTAGCAGCTTTTTTTAATAGAACAATAAGAGAAAAATTTTAAAATTCACTGGTTTAAATACAGTTCTCTACCTTTTTAGTCATTAAAATCCGAAATGTGCATAGATTTATGAAATGGGTTCAGGTTTATCTACAGAAAGTCCATCACAAAGCGATGATCGGAACAGCGCGTTTTATTCCGCTTGTAAAAATGGTGATATCATAGCTGTTAAAGAAATGTTACCAAATCTAACTTATGATCAAGTTAATCAAATTGAACCGAATGGAAGTACAGCGTTACATGCAGCAAGTGCTAATAATCATCCTCATATTGTTCGCCTTTTATTATCGAGTTGTTGCTCAAGAATAACCGTAAATAACTGTGGTGTCACTGCTTATGAAGAAGCAGCTACTGACGAGATCAAAACATTATTTCATCGTACAACCCCAGATAGATTTGTCGAAGAAAATATGACAAATTCGTTTACACTTCTCACTTCTAGTGATGTGGACAATGGAACTGAAAACAATATACCAGATAATTGGGTTAGAGGGCATACCTCTGCAGATTCAGCGCATGAAGCAAAATTTATAATTGCTATGGCAAATACAAGAAATCCTCTGTATAACTCAATAAAAGCTGACGCAGAAAAGAAGAGTACTAAAAGCATTCATCAGTTAGCATCTCAAGCAGTTTCTTCTCAACCTAAAGACAGTTCTGCAGTAAATAAATTATTGAAAAATTTTACAAGTAGAAAGGGTATCAGACATTTATTAACGATGTATACTTTGGAAACACCCATCTATAGAAAATTACAAAATGAACCTGATTCACTTTCGATTTTGGTTTATTTTCACTTAAGTGAGTTACGAGGTCGTGCTTTTCAAGGTCAGTTATATAGAGGTGCAAAAATGACGCAGGATGATATTAAAGCATACCAGTGGGCAATTAAAAACAAAGATTATGTTCTCGAAACTCGCACATTTCAGTCAACATCAATTGAAGAATCCGTTGCACAAAGTTTTGCGCAAATAAAATGCGACGACATAGATCAACAGCATCCTAAATTGTCGGTTATATTAACGTTAGTTTTTCCAGAAAAATGTCCAACAGCAATTAATTTAACAAAAATTTCTGATACTTTACCTCTTTTATCTGAATTTGAAGATGAAAAAGAAGTACTAATATTACCATTTACTTTATTTTCAGTGAAAGAAATGAAGATTGATTCTCAAACTAAACAATACCGTATTACATTAATAAATGTACCAACACCTAAAACATCATTATCTTACGCTGCGAAATGTATCAAAACATAACTTTCCGGTTTCTGTATCGTATAAAAACATAAAATACTATCAAAACTAAATCATGAGTATTATTACATGGTATTGATATGATAGATTAATCGATCCTTTGTATTATAGCAATCATATTTCTCATTTACCGATGTATAGATATTCACAGAAGCTTAACAAAAGTTTATTGCTTTCTTGCTTAACTCTCAAGTTTAAAATAAAATCAAACACATATTGTTTCTTTATTTTTGTTCAGGTGTAAAATATTCTGACTAAAATTTCATTTTCATTAAAAGATTTTTCTTAACTAATATTATTTAACGTTGAATATCATACCCAACGACACAAATTTCTGCAGTGAGCTTCATTTTAATAATTCGTCACATATCAAATGTATGTGTTGTATTTATTTCATGATGATTTTATTTCATATCCTTATTAATTATAGAGTTTGCAGCCACATTCATGGATTCTACGGAACGTGATACTGGTAAAACAGTGCAAACAATGGCAGCGCGCATCATTGAAATACAGAAGTCCGTAAAACACATCATTATTGCTTCTATAATTTTAATAATCGTATCATCTGTGCCATGGACTTCTCTCATTATTGGAATTTTGAATATCAATCAATGTTCAGCTCAGCGTATGATACCAATTTGGTTAATTGTTGTAGGAGTAACGACAATTGTCCTTTTCTATTATTGGATGCTATATGTAAGAATTTACGAAAACAATATAATAGTCTTATATTTCATTATATGATCGTTTTTATTCACAGCTTATATGTGGTATTTGGTGTTGCCCTAGAATAGATGACGTTAAACAAATTTATATACATTTAGCTGCTGTGTTTTGCATCACATTCATACTTTTCCTATTCCTCTGCGCATGGATGATCGCTGTAAGTGAATGAAATTAAGAGTTAATTTTCTTTTTATATTCTCAATTAATTTCAGGGTTGTGTTTGGATATTTACTATTAAGTCTTCTGTGAATTTTTCTGACCCAACTTCAAATAATTATTGTCACTCTTTAACTTATAATTTTTCATTTGGTCTTGTCATTACACAACTTAGCCTTGCTGGATTAGTTTGCTGTCTTAACTGCTGTGTTCTAATGATTTATATGTGTTCTAGTGCTTCAGATTGATATTAATGGAAACACCAAACTCATTCAGTATATTGAACTTGTGGGAAGTGAAATATAGTTACATTAAAGGTTTTTATCAAAAAATTTTCCTTTGTTGGATCGTATCATATTTGGTTCTTTTACCAAAAACATATCATTTTAAGTATGACTTAATCATTAAATTTTGGGTGTGGATGTGAGTTTGAAAAGGTAAATGAAGGGTCTTAAAATTCAGTAAACGTCCTTCACCTATCCACGATATAGAACAAGTAACGCCCATCCTTTGGATTCGCTGACCCTTTTCTGAAAGACTTTTCCGAATGCTGAACACATTCAGAGACTTCGAAAGAGAAAAAACACACTGCGATTGCTACTAGTGCTCAACTGAATCATGGCACTATGTCACACACTAGAATGAATAGGATGCAAAAGTCTTTTTAGGAATCACACAGATTAGCCATTTGTCAGTGAATAGTTGTCCAGCACTAACTATGTTGACTGAAAAATTCATCGCTCCACGGCTAACCAGACAGCCACTCACGGCCAACCATTGACCGTTGCCATCTGTTTTTCTATTTTCACATCACGCGCATGGAAATTTTCATAAATGCTTTACTAAATCACTCATAGACGGCCGATATACAGTAGACTGCTTGAAAAGTGTGAACATTCGCCTTTGTCTTCCAGCGATAAACCGATTCTTTTCTCTCCTGTCAACGAAATGATACCTTGTCGAATATTTTCATTGAGGAATGTCCATTCGTCAAATCCTTTTCAAAATTATCAGAAGCTTGGCAAGGTTATTCTAAGCGTACACTTTAGGATTAATCTAGCATTTAAATGCCTAGTCGTTCGTCGACCTCCCTTCGGTCAACCACTCACGGCTAGCCGTTGCCATGCTGTCTCTGTTATTCCTTTCGCCTTTGATTTGCTTCGAAACGAACATCTTTCATAGTGCTGCATGTGTTCAGAATACTGTTTCTACAGTCCACGCGTCTGTAGTTACTAAGATGGAATTCCACCGACGGGTATATCACTTTGCGAACTGCTTCTACTTAATTCCCATGAAAGGACCTGATGTATGTACCCTACAAAGCAAACATGATACCAAGCTCATATCACTTTTTCGGATTTTTTCAGTTACAAACATCATTATGTACAATGTATTAGATCTTCTCGTGTAAGTTCTTGAGCTACTATCTTTGTACACATGACGTCCGTGGATAGCGTTCAGCTCACCATCTTCTACAAAAGATTTCAGAACAGATAAAGAAAAAAAATATCTCCTTTGTAAAGAGGAAGGAACAAGCCCGGGCTCAGCGAATAAGACGAAATTCACCCTCAAATTCGAATTTCCCGACGTCAGAAACCTTTTGGTCTACTTCGCCAATGGATGTTCATAAGTCGTGGCTAGCTAAGGAAAACTAATAATTAATTAAGCAACACTAACGTCGGATTCGTGATCCTCGACCTCAATTACCCTTCGGTCGACCTTACTCAACAACGAAGAAACTTTTCGTCGCTTAATTAGCTAATGAGCTCAGTAGGATTTCGAGAAACTAACCTCCGATTCAAGTTCCCCGACCTCGATTACCCTACCGGTAATCATTTTCTAACAACTATCGACCAATTTCATTGATTTTAGAAATGCTGATTTCTGATTGGATAGGACAGACAGACAAACTTTAAGCTTTTTAGCACAGCATTTAAACGCTGTACAACCCTTTCTTTCAGAAAGCGGAAAAATAAACTTCATATATCTACCCATTCAAACATGCTCGTGAACAACAGATACCGTGATGCAATTAGTGACTATGATATACATCGCGTGATAAATCAACATCACGTAAAGCAACAATCATCGCAATAAATATCCCCCGATTAAAAAGAATATTTACTTCCAACAATATCATCAACGCAATGTTGATCCGAAACTCGGCGTAGTTTTTGAATGCTACCTATGATCACATCTTTTACATTTATCCCTCATATCGAGAACCTTGTTTCGCCCGAAGGAAAGCCAAACAATGTTAATAAAACTGAGCAAAACATCATGCACGAATTTCCCTCATAATCCCTATGTTCAAGTGTGATACTCACTTCGAAGGGAACACTGCCAGATGATCACATCATCCACCATCACATCACAAATCAATCATTCTCATAATCACTCTGTTCAAGTGTGATGCTCACTTGCAAGCGAACGCTGCCAGATGATCACATCATCCACCATCACATCACAAATCAATCATTCTGAGAATCACTCTGTTCAAGTGTGATGCTCACTTGCAAGTGAACACTGCCAGATGATCACATCATCCACCATCACATCACAAATCAATCATTCTCACCATCACTCTGTTCAAGTGTGATGCTCACTTGCAAGTGAACACTGCCAGATGATCACATCATCCACCATCACATCACAAATCAATCATTCTGAGAATCACTCTGTTCAAGTGTGATGCTCACTTGCAAGCGAACGCTGCCAGATGATCACATCATCCACCATCACATCACAAATCAATCATTCTGAGAATCACTCTGTTCAAGTGTGATGCTCACTTGCAAGTGAACACTGCCAGATGATCACATCATCCACCATCACATCACAAATCAATCATTCTCACCATCACTCTGTTCAAGTGTGATGCTCACTTGCAAGTGAACACTGCCAGTTGATCACATCATCCACCATCACATCACA
>CAJNOJ010000926.1:0-15386 GCA_905250025.1 Adineta ricciae | reverse complement strand
TGACAGTTTCCATCATTGCTTGCTACACACCATCAGAAGCCACAACAGTTGTCACAAGTGGAACAGTGCCACCAACTATCTCTGGCTCAACTCCATCGATCACCATCAGCACTGTCATAACGGGAACTACGCGAACATCAGCGACAGCTGTAACGTCAGCTAGTTTAGCCACTGGACCAACAGCTACTACAACCACAGTTATCTGCCCGCTTACAGAAGGTATGTTTCGTTTAAATGTAAAAAGACGTCGCTTTGTTGCTGCTGAAGGAGTTCTGTAAAAGTTCGGTATCTATCGAAGCGCTGAGAGGACGAAGAAACTAAGCGAATTAGCACGCAATCGCCCTGCATCTGCTTAATACAACTGCTACGTTCTATCAAGGAACATTTGTTAAAGAAGTCATATGATTAAAGGCTTGATTGGACAGTAGTTTGGTTGTCTAGCTTTTAATTCGATAGTTCTTCTCGTAAAGTAGTACATGCAGGAACTTTCAGGGTTTATGGCATTAGTGAAATTCTGTGAAGTGTTGCTTATTCATGAATACACGTGATGGAGAGAGTGTTGCCAGCAATAAATCTCATGAGAAAAGTTACCATTGAACTTTACCAAGAGAATATGCAATAAGTAATAGGAGGAAACTTATGAGTGGTGACTGGGATGATCGTCGTGCCAAGAAAATAAGTACGATTGTATTGGAAGTGTTGAAATTTTAAGACTATGTTTCTGAGAGAGTCAGATGATCGTGAATGTTCGACGTCTCAGATTTCGTTGATTTTTCATATTTTATAGGTAGTAATGAGGTAAGTATCAGATAAAACTTTTAGCTGAATCGGATCACCTTTTCGTACCGGGAAAGTCAATAAACGGGGAGAATTATCGATATTTGTTAATTTCGATCTTTTTGTTTTTCTTTCGGTTTTCCAGCAAGTTCTGTGAGATTTCCTTGAACAAAGGTGTTTGATAGATACGATAAGTATTTGAGACTTTGCTGGAATAAAAAAAGCTCTAAAACATCAATAAGAACATGACTCTCACTTGTTTCTCGAGATTGTCGGACCTAAATTTCGACCATTCGGATATTACGCGCCAATAAGCAATTGGCCTGCTATTCATACTAGTGATAGAGGACCTGTTGGTTTATCACCTAGAATGTCCAAAAGCTTTTGCTCTTTGAAAAAAGTAGGCCCTTTTTGAAAAGTACCAACATGCGCTATGTACATATTAAATAACCTATTTCTACGCTTTTTCCCCGTTGATTCATATTATGTTCTATAGTTAGTTAATCAAGTTCGACTAGAATAGGATCCTGGTGAATTCTTGTTGCAGTTACCATCAGTATTCATCACTAATAGCATATAAATGAGCTATATACTGTGGACAAAGTTTATGGTACACTTTACACTGGGTGATCAATCATGAATGACCGCACTTTCCATTTTACATTTTGATCATTAAATAAGTTTTATTAAAAACAAAACATACCATAAGGTGCAAATTTTCACGCTGTATCTTATGGTGTATTTTGTTTTTAATGAAACTTATTTAATGATTAAAATATAAAATGAAAAGTGCGGCCATTCATGATTGATCACCCAGTGTAAAGTGTACCATACATTTTGTCCACCGTAGTATGTTGCAGCTATCTATCAATGATCACAAAATTTCTCGTTTCTTTTCTCATACCTTTTGTTGACGATTCTTTTAGAGTATTTCGCACACATGTCATCGAATCAATAATATTGACCCAGGTCAACAAATTCGATGCTGGATCCGATCGGATCTAAGACCGTCGAATTCCTGTAGGATCTGATAAAATCCTATATTGGATCCGATGGGATCCGAGTATAGGATTGTTCGACCTGGGGATTTCGTTGTCAAGTTTCTGTCTTTTATACGTTTCATGTTGCTCGGTTACTATTCTTGAAAAAGTTCGAAGATTCAATATTGTATCCGTATATTATATTTTCAGAGAGTTAAAATACGGTATATAAGCCAGGAGGAAATCGCAGTAGAAATTGTTAAACCGGATTCATTCGATGAGGTCTGCATCCTAGTCGTTTTGAGAACAATAATCGCATGCATTAGCAATTTCATCCGCTTCCAGATCCGCCCATTCTTGTTCTTGTTGTATTTGGAAATAATGATCCGCATTTTCATCACTATCTAAGCCATCCTGACGTTTGGCGTTGTTGACACAATGCTGTCATTGCTTATTTATTTGCTTCTTTTGAAGGCCTACCAAATAAGCTACATATTTGATTTTTCGTCAAGTATTGATTTGTTAAAAACAGTTTGGTTTTATCTGATTTGAGCGCAAGACGCATTTCTTAGTTTGCTTTTTCATCTGTCACCTTTTTTACCGCTGATTTCACCTTGGTTGAAAAGTTTTGTTGTTCAAGCGTCATTTTCGTTGACTTCTGCCTAGGACGTATAGCCTAACCTCGTGAAAGAAAAACGTTTTCATATAATTCTTTATTTGAACGTTGTTATTATTTGTATTCTGAAGAAATTCAATTGCTGTTTTATTGCCTGTTCTCTCTAAGAGTCTTGCACCTTTCAGATGATCGATGTAGATATGTCGAGCGCGAACCATTGTCGATAAAGAGCCATTATTATAGAAATGTTCACCATTTTGCTCATGCATCATTAGCTGTTCTTCATTGTCAAACGATACTGAGCACGAGTTATTCGAGCAGAAAAAAATGTTTGGTGATAAATTACTTTTCGTTGAGAATAAACGATTTGTAATCTCCGCATCTGTAAATGGTTCGATTACCTCCATGTACAAAGTACTTCTAGATCTTGTCAGTGTCTTGGATCTTCCGTTACCGATATCAAAATATTGCCCGAAGGTAATGGAATTCTTGTCAAATTGAACCGAATGATATTTGTTATTCCTTCTATTTTTATCCTTGATAGAAGACATTTAGATTCATCAACTGCAAGAACGGATGTCTTCCAATTAGGTAAACTACCAAAAAAGTCGTCTGAAGCTTGCTTGATAGACTGTGCGTTGATCAAATTTCCTTCGCGATCCGAATAGGATCTCAGGCATGACTTCACCACGGCAATATTGTGACGATCTATCTATTCAATGCGTTATACGCATGTTATTTGCTCTTAACCCGGTGCATTTCGATGCACTTTGGGTCACCTTTCCTTTTCTTATTCTCTGTGGATGAGTATACAAACGCGTGCTTTGTATTAACACGATGTGATCTATGATAGGAAGAATAAAGAAAGACATGATTCCATCCGGATATACATCTCTTCCATCAAAAATCGTCACAAATATCACGACCAGCTCGATCCTTTCCCCGTTGAGGTTCGCTAAAATCCGTTCGTTTCAGTCCAAAGTCAGCACCTAAGCATATCATCTGGCGAGCCATGATAACCGCTGTTCCCGAATAGCAACCGGCATTATCACTGCGCGTGTACAAAGCGGTTAAATTTGGTACATCTCTTTTGATTTTATCAAGAACATGTTCAAAAACACACACAACCGATGACATATCTTTTAAGCAACTATCAATCACTGTGAAGTATGTAATTTTTTTAGGTTTATTATTCAGATCCATGTAAAATAACACATCTACATGAAGAGATATCCCTTTTTTACTGAACCACTCATCCATTTCCTCTCTATGCGATTGAGATTAAATTTTCATCGCCCAGTCGGATAATAAAATACCGGCATTCGAATTTAACTGCACTGAAAAAACATCAGCAGAATACTAAACCCTCAAAAAGGGTTTATAACCGAAAAAATCGATATATCAACGTGATCTACCCATTGATCCATCCTTTTTTCTCGATCAACCCACGAAGGGTCTGTATTCCGTTGCGAATTGATATATCCACGGATTGATTCTCTCTTGATAAACCCTTTTTGCGCTGATCAAACGAATGAACCCTCAACTATGGAGTTTTTCAGCACCTATAAGAAACCCATCGTTTTAGGGTTCATTCATTTGATCAGCGGAAAAAGGGTTTATCAAGAGAGAATCAATCCGTGGGTATATCAATTCGCAACGGAATACAGACCCTTCGTGGGTTGATCGAGAAAAAAGGATTGATCAATGGGTAGATCACGTTGATATATCGATTTTTTCGGTTATAAACCCTTTTTGAGGGTTTAGTATTCTGCTGATTTTTTTCAGTGTGTGACATGGCAAATTTCTTGCTCTTGTCTTGTTGAACACCGCGTATAATGTAAAACGTCCACCCCATAATGTCATTTTTCGCAGTTGAGAAATCAAATACTAATTCATCGTTTCTTGCTGTTGATAGTGCATTAGTAAGTAAAGTTTCTATTCGATGAAGTAAACCTAATAAACCATTGCATTTTATGCCTGACAACGAATGATCTGTATGATTGCAAATGGCCATGAAATTCGTATCGGTAGGATGACTTAAAGCAAATAACCTGCAATGCGTTGCGCAGTTCGTTTGATCGTTGTTGACATTCTGCTGATATTCAAATTTCAGGTAATTTCGGCTTAGATGTATGAGCTGCAGTATATTCTTTTCCTCCTTCTGGTTCAACTGTAAATTCTTCACCATATTTTTGAGTATATCGAAACCATTATTTCCATCGACGGTGAAACTGTCTAAACCGCACATTGTTTTCTTCTGTTCCATTTTGCATACACCTAATGTTAAGGTCGGTATAACTTGTTAGGTAATAGTTTATTCTTCAAATGTAAACGAGACAATTTTTACATAAATCCGAGAGCTGTTTATATAATATGCTGACACCCAACTAGTGGGAATATACTAACAAGAACTTATGATCTTGTAAAATTCCTAAGATGAAGTTCTTTAGAAAATCCCTGTTAAATCGAGAATGAGTGACATCCATAGTTATCATATGTGTATAAGAAAGAAAGAGAACGAACATATGGAAAAGATCTATACTATGAGTCATCTTATGGTACGTTGTATTGCGTGTCATAACACCTAACAAACGAAACACAGTTGAGCGACTAAGAGATTCACCGTAATCCGTTTCAATACAATGTTTATGGTATACCTGAAATACATCAACTTTCATCATGGTTCTGACGACATTTGTCAACAAAATCTTATCTCCTCGATCAAATTGTAGAAACGTGGTTCCATGAGCGACGTCTTGAATTAAACCAAATGAGAATAAGAAATCGAAAAAAATCCAAACGACCTCTATATAAACCCATGTCAAAGCTGTACGGCAGGATCAATGATTTTCCAACGATTTCCTGCAATGGGAATCTAACTTCGTATCCGACCATCCGCTTCCGATACTGTTCCAGTTGATTCCTTGACACGAATCACATTTTCGGATACGATCGTCGAACCCGACACCGTTCCTGATGAAGGATCCGTTGATCTCTTACGAGCCAGTGGCGGATCTAGCTGTTCGGCGACCGCCATCCCCTCATGGAATTATTTCTCTCTTTTTTCTTAGTGGGATCAAAGAAGAGAAGAGATCGTAGTCCTTTGAGAACTACTTTCGACTGAAATCGTCACCTCTACCAGCCAACCGCCACTGTTACGAGCAACGGGATACGAGCCGTTACTGGCAGTTTTCGTAATGGTTAGGAATAGACGAACCGGTATTTTTCTGTATTTTCGGATTTTAAATCGTCCGAAAATATTTTGTCCATTAATGTGCATTTAAGTGCAAAGAAATTTTACAACATTATGATACCTAATCAGCAGAGAAATGATGAAAGCCTATCACTGATTGCGATGGAAAATATTTGTCTGCATCTGATTACTCGGCAGACTGATATAATTGTTCGTGAATGTTTACTTTGTAAGTGATTCTTTATTTAAAATTGAATGATCATTCTCATCAAACATTACGCGAACTTCTCTTAAATACTGTTGAAAAATATTTTTAACATATTTCTCGATTGTCAAAATACAGTATCGTACGAAAGAAGTGCTCGCTTATGGTTATACTGTGAATTGGTTATTATCTGAAAAGTTCTCAAATGGTTAGTACACCCTTTCAAAATCTCAGATGAATACGTGAATTTTAAATTTCTTGCTCAAATTAATACATGTACTGGTAAAATAAAGTGATAATCTAATAAATAACTATCAGTATTATATGTGATGCATCGTTTTTATTCTGTTTTGTTTTTCGATTAACTCTGGATTCACATGAAGTGTCTGATGAAGGAGATACGTGTGATACATAAACTCAATATCGTGTTCCATTTAACCATAATGAAAAATACAATTTATGCTTTGTAGCTAAGTTCATTTTCCTGTGAAACTTTAGCAATAGTAACATATAATCATGAATAAAATACAGTGCGCATTGAAATGTAACGAAATATTCTTCCAAATCGCCCCATGATTTCCTTCCCATATGAACTAAGACTTTTGACGTCAAACGTTAAATTTTCAAACGGCTTGTCAGCCATAAATAAAAATAAGCAGATTTCATATCAATCTACAACCCAATTACATATCATGTCGAAAAAGAAAGCTAAATACTCAGTATGCCTTCCACATTAACAATAGTGACATGTTTCTAAAACCTTAAAATATGGCACATATCTCGATTACCTTGCTCTTTACATTCAGTCTTTTAAAACGATTTTCAACCATATTTCTCACATGAAACCCAGTTTTTTCACCTCTTTCACACAGCTCATCCAAAATCATGCGGGTGATGGGAAGGCTATCTAAATCGCATTTTCATCTGTCGACGATATACTCACCGTTTCGTTTTCCAGACGCCAGTGGTATAAATACAGATACTATTCCACCCTTTTACTGCGCTTTTCTCAAAGTGATCCAAAATCATAGGGGTGATGCGAAAGCTATTTAAATCGCATTTTCATCTGTCGACGACAGACTTACCTTGGATGCTTTTAGGATGTTTTTGGTATGGTTAGGGAAATGCGGAGAAGGATGTATTGGATTTCTGAACGCGGATGCTTTCCGTTTATTTACGGTAGTTTTTCCGGTAGTTTCCTGTTGGATCTTATGATATTTCCGTCACCTTCTTGGCGGATTCGGTGTGTTTTCCCGGTGATGGAAAGTACAGGAGTTCATAGGTTCCCTTTCCAAGAAATTCCTGCAAGATACGTTGCAAGCCCGCATGGACCCTGGAGGGAAGATGCGGGAGAAGACCTAGGATCGTTCAGGTTCAGGACGGATCCAGATTCCGGAAGCATCACCTTGGGAATGATATCGTGTAACTGCGCGTTTTTCCATAGAATTAAATTGGTCATTGTGATGAGTAATAGAACGACTTTTACCGATCATGTATCGATTACACCCAAACATAGATAGTAAGACATCATTAGTAAATTGCTTCGATACTGTGGATAAGAAAAAATATTGCCATTTTCGACTCGGAGCGAAGTGATATGCTTCTAAAATTGACTGCGTGGTGGAATCCAGATTTTCTTCAAAAAGTTCATGCAGCTTTTCACCTTGACTGGGGGCGAAACATTCACAAATAAAGCTTAAGAATTCTTTCATAATAGACTCGTAGTGATGTTTCAACATCCAAATAGTACCAGCAAATAAATCATGAACTGACTGCTGAATTTGGTATTTCAGCAGATCGATATTGTTCGAAATCGACGTAAGTAGCTGATTGATATCATTTAGTGGTAATCGTTCAGCATACACCGAGCTCACAGTACAATCAATGAATTGAGATGGTGATTGAATTCCAGCATTATTCATATTCGCAAGAGTATCTATGTTTTGGTTAGCTTTTAATTTTGAAAATCGCATTGTTGCAGACGCGTTCTCCTTATTCAAAGGGATCTGTGTCTTTCTTGAATAAAAAGATTTGATCTTTGTTAAACATGTTCCACAAACTTTTTGTCCAATGGGAAAATAATAAGTTTTATCACCCTTGAAAAACTCAGGTTCCATTAGTTTTGTACAATAATCGGTAGGCAATGCGTGCACTGTTTTTGGCTTTTTACAAGTATGATACGGTGATTGACACAATCTTGATGGCCGTCACATTATACCATATGCGAATCGATGATACGGGCAAATTAAATCGTTGTTGCTACATACATAGGGTAGTCAAAAAGTTTTGTCACTTTGGTATATCTTTTGAGAGACATGATATTTTATCCATCTTTCTACACTATATAATCGAGATAGTTGTTGTGATAGTCCATAAAAAATTTCATTTCGTTAGCTCCTTCTTAAGCTGCTTTTTTTCACGAAATACTAGATTTTTTTAAGCGCCTCTCGTTAGTGACGGAATTTTACTGATTTTTGAGCCTACAAAATGTAGTGACACTGCGTATACAAACAGCTGATTTTTTATGATATTATCAGCGGTGATCAGGCTTACATTTATCATTATCGTATTGGCTTGGAATCATTAAAAAAATTATATAGAAAAGGAAACTTGCCCGGCTAACGCTGTCCATAGCGAACCTTATGTAATAACGCAACACATATGACTCTTTTCTTCGTATATTCAAACTATTTTTCGTTTTATAAATATTTCTACAGTGCCATGTTACACTAACAATACCAGTGCAAAATCGATGAATTTATACAGACAAAAGTTATCGAACGAAAAAGGCACTGTTATGGATCTATCTCTGAGGTCATTTTTTAACATTATGTAACATTAAGTTATTTCTAGGTCGTTTTGACAAAAATCAATTTTAAATTCGATACACATACTCGTTTAACACTCAGCTTTCAGAATCTGTGTTTTTAAAATATATTTCAATTAGTATGAATGCTTAGGAACTTCACTAATGAAGCTGCTTGTAGGAACGAGAGGCGCTTAAAAAAATCTAGTATTTCGTGAAAAAAAGCAGCTTAAGAAGGAGCTAACGAAATGAAATTTTTTATGGACTATCACAACAACTATCTCGATTATATAGTGTAGAAAGATGGATAAAATATCATGTCTCTCAAAAGATATACCAAAGTGACAAAACTTTTTGACTACCCTATGTATATCTTTGACGCTCATTCGAGACATGATAAGTGATCTTTTTGTGTATGAAGTGAGATCAGCCTTTACACTAAGACTATGACGAACGACATCCTCGTTGAGCATCGATAATGTAACTAAATCTTGATGAGTTTTACCCTTCTGACGCAAATACACATTGCACCTTCCCTTTCCATAAAATATGCAACCCGAAAACTCCTTGTTCATCGATATATAACCATAAGTTTTGCGATATGACAGTGGATCGGTACGGATGATTCACTACAAAATAAAATCATACGGATATTGAAAACATAAAAGCTCGTTAAAGCACCTGAGATGTTTCCCAATTTATTTACCAATGACAAGTTATGATTGATTACTTTTTATCGTTGCTAACGTCGCGTACTGAGAGAGAGAGAGACAGACAGACATACAATATTTTACCAACATAAATGAAAGGTCTACACTGTAAAAAGAAGAGCAGAATAATCAACCCTTTTAAAGAGTTTATCAACCCTATAGTTTATATGGAGGGTGTGTTATACGTTGCACTTTCATATACCCTTAAAGGGTTTATTAACTTCATAAACCCTCGGAAACCGCATTTGTCTTCTACGGTTCTTCTAATGAATATATGAACAAACCTTTTAAGGGTAGATGAATGCTCATCTACCCTAAACGTTTATGAAAATGCAACGTATAACAAACCCCTCAAAGTTTTGTGGATAACAAGGGTGTTTTTAGAGGATATATGACGTTCACAAGCCCAAAATAGGTTCATGTCACGACGACTAACCCTTTCCGAGAGTTTCTAATTCTACGTTTGTTTTTACAGTGTATATATAGGATAATAAGGAAAATAATTCTCTAGTGAAGAGTAAGCATGACGTATATCATATGTATGTAAATATAAAGAACGGAAAGAATACAGCTGCTTACTTCTAGAAGAACACATGCCTATTTCAAAGAATAACTTTCAAAATATATACGTTGTGAATAAGTCTAATAATACACTGCGTGTGACATGCAACACAGTTTCTATCATGAAGACAATCTACATTTCTAGATGTTGATATCGTATATCAAAGTTTTTCAAGCAAAAAACGCTCTTCTTTCACACGGACCTCGCATTTCGTTCTCACACATAAGTTATTTCTATTCGTATCTAGCATAAGTTTCGTAAATAGTTCTTACAGAAAGATGCACCTCGTACGGTGAAGTAATGGTATGTGTCCGAAATACTCTAAAAGAATCATCGACAAAAGGTATGAGAAAAGAAAGGAGAAATTTTGCGATCATTGATTGATAACTGCAACATGATTCATTTACATGCTATTTGTGATAAATAGTGATGGTGACTGGAACAAAAATTCACCAGGATCATATTCTAATCGAACTTGATTATATCTAATTATAGTGCACAAGTAACGCTCATCGTGCCGACTCACTTAACCCTCGACTGTGGAGGACAGATTTTTTTCGTGTCCCAATTGTGAGACAAATTGATCTAACAATTTCATACACGAAGAAACAATTCAAATGTTTTTGCACAGATATATTTAATAACTGTCGAAAACAAAATACTGAATTTTTCCTACTCTTTTTGGAAGGGCATATAGAAACCTCAATTTTATACTGCCAATGCAATATGCAATAAGAAGAACGAAACGATGACGCAATACAATAAGCACTAGGGCCACTTCAATCGAACAACGTCACCACCATACACAACATATCAAATGCGCCACGAAGCATACACAAGGGTTAAAAATGTAGAACGTCAATCATCAAACTCAGTCTCCTCTAAGTCGATATCCCTTTCCAGGCATCCTCGCCCTCATCTACATACTTCAGCCCATCAACTTCACTACCACGAGACTACTCGTTATTCCATCCAGAAATCGGTAACTACGTGAGCAAGCAACTCCAACTCCGATTTATGAATCCAACCGAAACAAACACTCAACTATAAAAGAATATCTATAACATCAATTTAAATTTACGACGAACAACAATAATAATCATCACTTATTTCCAGAAGTTTTATTTCTTTGTCTTTGTAAAATTGCCATATATTTAATTGGCTTAACTCAATGAATTAGGATTACATTTGACATATAAATTTAGCTGATGTGTGTTTTAATATCTCTATTTTTCGCTTTCACTGCATTTAGCTACGGTAATACATACGATCATTTTTCGTTCTTTTATTACTCCTAAGATTAGTCATAGTTGAATAAAAGAAGGAACACCCTAGCCATTTCGACAGCGTTCTAACACTACTCCTGGCCATCCCAACTTCACATCAGCTTCATATTCCACTATAAACAAATCAACAAGAACTAAACATCAAACCTAACTAAAATCCTTAATTCAGGGGACAGAGCCCCCGATCACCGATTCCAATCACCCACGGCCACCCCGTTTCCCTCAAAGAATCATCGACGACTCCCCACCCACGTCCATACACTCACCAATGGGTTCACTCCCCTCACCTTCACGCTTCATCCGCATTCGGTCTAGCCTCAGCATAGTAAAAGTTTTCAATGTGTTCGATGATTTTAAAACAAAACGTTTGTTTGACTTTTGACCCTTGACCCCAACTCTCATCCCACCCCTCTTGTCAATATCAAACCTCAAGAACCCTTCCAGACGATGTTTCATCAAGTTTTGAGCATTTCACTAAAATCATGACCTTTGACCTGTGACCCTGACACAAACAGACAAACTATTTTTTTTCGCATGACCCTCCTTTCAGCCGAGGAAATAATGTGAATCAACGGGACCAAAATGTGGAAATAGGTTATTTATAGCGGCGGCGCCAAAACGTTGACTTAGGGTAGGCTCGACACATGAAAAAAATTCCAGTGTGCACTCACTACAAAAATTGTGTATTTTTATAGAGTAAATATTTGTTTTCTATGGTAACTTTCAAAGAGCAAAAATTTTTAAACATTCTAGGTGATAAGCCAAGAGGTCCTCTATCACTAGTATGAATAGCAGGCCAATTGCTTATTGGCGCGTAATATCCGAATGGTCGAAATTTAGGTCCGACAATCTCGAGAAACAAGTGAGAGTCATGTTCTTATTGATGTTTTAGAGCTTTTTTTATTCCAGCAAAGTCTCAAATACTTATCGTATCTATCAAACACCTTTGTTCAAGGAAATCTCACAGAACTTGCTGGAAAACCGAAAGAAAAACAAAAAGATCGAAATTAACAAATATCGATAATTCTCCCCGTTTATTGACTGTCCCGGTACGAAAAGGTGATCCGATTCAGCTAAAAGTTTTATCTGATACTTACCTCATTACTACCTATAAAATATGAAAAATCAACGAAATCTGAGACGTCGAACATTCACAATCATCTGACTCTCTCAGAAACATACTCTTAATATTCTAAAATGAAACAGTGCTTGACATGATCCGTCTCGTTTTGTGTCAGTCACGTTTGAAAACGTTCGGAGCTGCGCATCTGTTATTGAATGTCAGGATGTATGTTGACAGTAGGGTGTCAAAGCGGGCTCAACTAATTTGATGTTTTCGTTTCATGTAAAGAAGATTTCATTATGAGTTTTAGAGGCGTTCAGGATTACTTTCTTTGCAAATGCATCACGCTTCTTGACCAATCTTTTGAACACGGAGAAGCAATCATATTAAAGTTCTTGCAATGCGTATTGATTTCGAAAGCACTCCTTCAATAGCAGAACAACTCCAACGAAAAAGAAGCATGATTTATTAATTTTTGTCATACTTTTACTTGTGCATGATAATCCTTCTCGGTTACTATAGTTTGGATCGGTCGTCAATCTGTTCGGTTTCAGATACGCTCAAACAAATAAGAATATAATCTAAAACGAAAGTTTGCAGGAGCGAGAAAATTGCAAGATTTTCATTTTGGAATGATAGAGCGGTATCTGAATTGGAGTATTCCACCATGTGTCACTATAGCTAGAGAAGAAATTTTGTTCCCTTTTCGGAAAGAATGAGTTAGAGCATCACAAATACAGATGAGTACTGCATCTGATGGAAACGCGTTACCCGGCACTTGACTACGCGACTGCAGAATCTGTTTCGTTCTTTTATCTGTATGAACGCAGACACTGTTCAAAGATTAGAATGTTCCCCATACGAAATAAGAGATGGAAATATGCATAAATAGACACAGTTATCCTTTCTAAGCAATATTTCCTGGAATCACAAAAACGATTACACTTTGTCCCAAACTGTTATTCTCTTTAATCTTGAGGGTGCTTCAAAAACTACAGAGTACATATAGACACAGCAATCCGTACTTCAACTGCCACTGTGTGAAATTACCAATCGTATGATCACGAGGAGCCTTCCAAAAACTGTACAATATTTAATCAGTACATTAAAATAAAATACAGAACAGAGAGCACGCACAAACGAGAATTCGTAGTACTGTGTTGAAGTGAAAGCAAACTATTCGTTCTTTCATAGATTCTTCAGCATAACTATCCATCAGTTCTCAAGCATCCGCTATATCCTCATTCGGGTCATGTCTATCACGAGCCTAAACCTTATTGCGCATCCTTGCTAACACGGAGGCAACATTTTTCAATTAGTTTTCTCTTTTTTCTCTTACATGTGCCATGTCCTCGACCAGTGCTAGAGCCAGTTTACAGAGTAAAGAATATCAACCGAATGTTGCTTAAGAAAAGCATTTTTTGACACGCAAGTATAGCTCGTGCCACATCTACTAGTCAGTCCAAACTGAAAACTTCAGTCAGATATATATTTACAGACCAAAAACAACTCAGCAAACATGTCACCACATAAAAACTCTCATTTCTTGCGACAATATACAAAACGCGTGTACATCACAACACGTTTATTCAGGAACTCTTTCATAATTCCCCACAACACAGCAGAATGCAAAAGAGTACATAGATGTGAAAAATATCTCATTATCTTCGGCTGTCACGGAATTACATCTATTCCAGCGCTTTCAAATCATACCTGCCGTTTACATTAAAAACGGGGTGTATTTATCCCAGTCTTTTCTATAATTTTACTTTCTTCGCAATTCCAAACCACCGAAAACACACTTGCTCTGGTCCCATCGTATGATTCACTGATGCTCACCTGCTAAAGCAATGATACATACGTAAACATAGACATAACTGATATCTATGGTAATATTTGTAGGTATGGGCAATCCACAATATATCAACAACGCTACATTCCAAGGTGCAAACAACAATCCTAACGTCCAGGATCTCAATCCAGGCACACAAGGTGTTGACTTCAACGAGCCAGACTCGTNTAGGTCGTTTTGACAAAAATCAATTTTAAATTCGATACACATACTCGTTTAACACTCAGCTTTCAGAATCTGTGTTTTTAAAATATATTTCAATTAGTATGAATGCTTAGGAACTTCACTAATGAAGCTGCTTGTAGGAACGAGAGGCGCTTAAAAAAATCTAGTATTTCGTGAAAAAAAGCAGCTTAAGAAGGAGCTAACGAAATGAAATTTTTTATGGAATATCACAACAACTATCTCGATTATATAGTGTAGAAAGATGGATAAAATATCATGTCTCTCAAAAGATACACCAAAGTGACAAAACTTTTTGACTACCCTATGTAGAATCATTAACCGTTGATGCAGAGCGACAAACGTCATCATCATCATTGTTGCCGTATGCAAGCGAAAATGTTCAAAATCATCATAGTCTGATGGTTGCTAAAATGAGTGCATGTTCATCCACCACCGCACAATTTATACAATGAGAACGAAGATTGTGTCGGGAAGTCTGGTTAGGACCATCTGACACAATTGAAAGCTGGTGATGGCGCTCTCAAACACATATAAAAGGATTTGCCTTCATAGGAATAAGAGTCGAATTGCTTTTCTTTAGAAAGACAATTTTATTCAGCGTGCATTGACAAGAAGCCAAAATCAAAGGAAAGAACTTCATGCTTTAATTCTATCAGTTCTGTGCGAATAAACATTTCATCATCGTGATCACGAGATACTTTGTGCTCTCAGGCATTGGCAATACCCTCCCTAACATTATTCAGTGTCGAAATAGCATCCTCCGGATGTGTCTTCATGACATATACTCTTCTACTATTTTGTTTCACGTGAATATGAAGTACACTGAACGGTAAAACAAGTAAAAAATCATCGTCACGTTCAGATTCTACTTCGTCTGACACGATACAGCCATAGAATTGTGTTCACTAACAATCAATGTTAAAATAACAAGTATACATTGGCAAACATATCCAATTGCTGTCTTTCTATTCTTCTTATGCTTATTAACGACCGTAGGGATAGGCATGTCGCAATACCAATACTCGGTATTGAAAATTGGTTTTGAGTCTTGCTTTTGAGGAGGTATTGATGGCTTTGAAGGTATTGGTATTGATTAGTATTGATCAATACCTTGTCAATTTCTACACTCATTCTCAATTTGACCAAGTGC
>CAJNOJ010000925.1:0-15645 GCA_905250025.1 Adineta ricciae | reverse complement strand
GAATTTAATTCTAAGTCGCACGGTGATACTTTTATTCAACGACCAAGCTTCGGAAGAATCTTATTTAAATTTTTTCGGTTACATAAGAGGAAAATGGAGATTTATGTAAAAATTCTTCCGAAGCTTGGCCGGTGAATAAAAGTATCACCGTGCGACGTAGAATTAAATTCTGAATCGAATGAGCTAATTTTCATGACCCGGCCATATTCTTGTAAAGAGTTTTAGGCTAAATCTTCATTTTTCGTGCTAACTACTTTGTGCTAGCTTCACACTGATATCCAACACAAAGGCCTATCATATCCACACTTTTATTAAATGTCTTCTTCCAAAGAAACAAATATTTTTCTAAATGGTGCAACTGGTTACATCGGAGGTTCGATTTTAACTGCTCTTCTTAATCATTCGAATGCTTCGAATTTTCAAATAACTGCACTTATTCGTGGTGCTGAAAGTAGAATAAAGAAACTCGAATTACTTGGTGGTGTTATTGCTCTTGTTGGATCAAACGATTCACATGATCTAATCGAGAAAGCAGCAAGTCAAGCAGATGTTGTGTTCCATACAGCGAATTCATCAGATGATCTTCCTTCAACAAAATCAATTCTCTCAGGTTTAAATCAACGAACTGAAAACAAGTAACGCAACGTAAGCCTTGCTAAACTCTCTACTGAAAAGACCACTTTTGCCCCATTAGTAGCAATCATTTTTTTCTAATAGATAGTTTTATAGATTATACTCTAATAAGAAATAGTCCTTAAGTATGTACCGAATTATATAAAATTTTCTTAAAAGGTTTCGAGTCATACTGACCGTATTTTCTCCTTAGAAGGTCAACAGCTGAACGTCTAGTCGTTCGTCGGCCTCCCTCCGGTCGACCACTCACGGCTAGCCGTCCCTGTGTTTAACAATAATCTACCACTCACTATCACTGCGGTTCTCAAACGAACAAACATATTTCGTTTCGACTTTGCGAGACAAATTACGAAACTTTTCGTAGATTCTCGAGAAACTGCTGAAAGAGAAGTAATTTCTAAATTGATATAAATTATAAGCAACGCTCAGTCAACAGATTCGCTGATCCTTTTCTAACAGAAACTTCAAGTTACTTTTTATTTAAAAAAGCTTTTCCCCCAAAACTCTTATTGTAGAAGATGGCTACACGGAAAAATGCATACTTGCACGTTCCAATTCTGGTCACTGGGCTATTTCTTTATAAGCATTTTCCTAAAGTTTCAGGACAAAAGAAACACATCTCTAGTTCTTCTCAAACTACTGCCAGCCTAAAATTCCACATTCGCATTAATGATCTTCTTGTCAGATGTATTTTGCAAAAGGTTAAACTGCGAAGAAGACTTTGTTTTCACTGATGCGACAAATTATGTGATTGTTTTTCAAAAGATCTCAATTCGTATTTATTAAACACCTAATAAAACTAGCATACCGGTACTTAGTCGTTCGTCGGTCTCTCTTCGGTCGGCCACTCACGACTGGATGATCTCATATTCATTTTTGAACCTATACTATCCTACAAACAAGGAATCTTCTCAAACAAAAATAACCTATTCGTACTATGCCGTATTTATAACAGACAATATTTTATATATAATGGCAAGTTGCTCAGAATACATCACAAGCTCTAGTTTCCCCTTTAGTTCGAGAATACGGTATCGATCGACCTCTTTCTTATAGGAATATTAAGGTTCTTACTTGAAGAAAAAGCCTGTAGCTATGAAGTTTTGTTTTAACACTAAAAATTCATGATAATCTTTAACATAAACGACTAGTCGTTCGTCGGCCTCCCTCCGGTCGGCCACTCACGGCTAGCCGTTCCCATATTTTACCAGATAACGAGTGAGTTTTCGAGCGACAATACGTGCATTTGTCCATCTATTCATATTTATATTTCCTTCATCAATTAATTTGTTCTCTCTTTCGAAAGAGAAAGCTCTTACAAACATAAACTGTCTGTTTACTTGTATATTCGCATGATCAAAAGAATATCTGAGAGCAAAGTATCAAAACCTAATAGTACCTCATCTTTCTGTTATAAATTTATCGAAAGGTTATTGGAATCAAAACACAGGAGTCTGCTGTTAGATTTTGCAAGCTGTATACATTTCAAGAAAAGTAGAGCCACAGAACATTAGTTTTATGTGGGAGAACCGAACTATTTCTTCAACGCACGTCACTTGTCGATGTATTTACTCATTGAAATTTGAACTGAATTAAAATATTTCGCCATTAACAGATAATTCAAACGTTCTTTTCTGCTCAAATGAGCGTACTAATCAGTACATTCTTCCCCCATTTTACATAATCTCGCTCACCGCAATTACTAATAGGGTACAACGACAGAGACACAAATGTCTTTCAGCTGTTCCGAAATTTCTCTCGAATCTATTGTATTCTAAGTTAATACGAAACCATTAATTTGCATAACTTTGCAAAAACTGACTTCAGATTCGTGTTCATTAGTCCCGAAAACCCTTCGCTCAACCCTTACGGAAAATTTTTGTTTTGTTAAAAGCATAGTACTTTATCTCAAAAAAAAGAAAGAAAAAAGTCCTGAAAAACTAACATCAGGTTCGGATTCCTCGACTTCGATTACCCTTCGGTCAAACTTTGTTTCGAAATACGATTACTAGATGATCACTATGTAACAAGTGTGTGGACGGACGGACGAACATCAGCTCGACGCATAACTCTCCTTTCAGTAGAGGGAATTATTTAGATATAGATGACATTGTTTGTTAACAAGTAATGAAAATAAAAGAAAGGAATATTCAAATATTTTGATGTATACGATATCTATCAAGATTTCAAGATCTTTGTTCAAAAACAAATCTTTCCATTCGAATAGAAATTTCATCATTAAAGAAAACAACATTTGGACGTTACTAAAATGATATTATTTTACCTAATAAACATCGAATTCAATAACTTTATTTAACAAATCCATTTCTTATTGATTAGTTTGCATCATCACCCTCACCCTGAACGATCACTTGATGCTAATCTTCATTTATTTTCATGTTGTATTAGAAGAGCAAGAGACCATTCGATGAAATCTTAAGAAGATTAAATTATAACGTATGAAATTTTTAATGATTATTCTATTCAAATTATTGATAAAAATTTCTATATAAATGATACTATGTTGTTGTTTTTCTTGTATAAATATTAAAAAAAAATTGACTTATTTGATATTTGATCGATACATAAGGTCGGTATGAATAGTATATTGACAATCTTGAGTTAGTTTTGAATATTTATCTAAAAGATAATGTTCAAATTAGAGATATACAGCGTAAATATTTTTTTGGTACCCTGATCCTATCAGTCTTTTTACCTACACGGTGGATATTACTAGAAAAAGAAGTTATAAATTATTCAGTATGCCATCAGAACAACACGATTTTTTTTCTAAAAATAATATCGAGTATTATGTCACAAAATACGACTGTGTTCACCTTTATTTTACTTTTCTTTCCTCTCCTGTAAAGCACAACGTCGTTCACCTTTATGTTGTTTTTTCTTTCCTGTCAAGAACGAATGCGTTCAACTTTCTATTGATTACATATTTACACGTGTATAAATAGGCAAAAAAACTTTGATAGTTAATCATTATTCTCTCTCGGTAAAATTCAACAATGCTTCAACGTCAATTAGGTAAAAATGGTCCAAAAGTATCAGCTATCGGTTATGGAGCTATGGTTTTATCATCTGGATATGGAGTAAACAAATCTGATGAAGAACGATTCAAAATTCTAGATCATGCAATTAAAATTGGTAGTACTTTCTTTGATACGTCTGATATATATGGTGACAATGAAGATTTATTAGGGAAATATTTTAAGAAATATCCACAACAACGTGCAAAGGTTAATTGAAATATTCTCCTTATTTTCTAATATAAATATCAATATATATTTTCTAGGTATTTCTTGCAAGTAAATTTGCTTGTGTAATTGATCCTGTTACGAAAAGTTATTCTCTTCGTGGTGATGCAAAATATGTTCATGAAGCATGTGAAAGAAGTTTAAAACGACTTGGTATCGATTCAATTGATCTTTATTATGCTCATCGTATTGATAAAACAGTACCAATTGAAGAAACAATGGGAGCTTTAAAAGAACTTGTTCAGCAAGGAAAAATTAAATATATTGGTTTATCTGAATGTTCAAGTGATACATTACGACGAGCCTGTGCTGTTCACCCAGTTTCTTGTGTACAAATTGAATATTCACCATTTAGTTTAGATATCGAAAAAGCAGAAATCGGTCTTTTAAAAACATGTCGAGAACTTGGTGTAGCTATTGTTTGTTATTCACCATTAGGTCGTGGAATGTTAACTGGACAAATTAAGAATCCAGATGATTTTGCTGATGATGATTTTCGACGATTATGTCCACGGTTTTCAAAAGAGAATTTTCCTAAAAATCTTAAATTAGTTGATGATTTAACAGAAATTGCAAAGAAAAAAGGTTGTACACCAGGTCAATTAACATTGGCATGGATTCTTGCTCAAGGCGATGATTTTATTGTTATACCAGGTACAAGTAAAATTAAAAATTTAGATGAAAATATTGCAGCTGCTCAAATTAAATTAACTCGAGAAGAAATTCAAGAAATTCGACATGTTTGTGAAAAAGCTGATGTTGTTGGTGATCGTTATCCAGCATTCATTTCCGACGGTCTATTTGGAGATTCAGCTCCGAAAAAGAATTAATAACAGTTTTCTTTTTAATTTACATTTATTCTAATAAAAACTTTTAATCTTGTGATTCGATTCTGTTTTTGGTTATACTTTTTAATACTTTGTCTTTGAATTGCCTAATTATATTTATAATATAAATGGATATTTACAAGTCTTTTCTCAATTCGATTATAAGTATATATATGGGTATAATGATTATAACAGCGATGTGACACTGTACACTTACAGTATGTTTATTCCCGCATAAGGAGTTCATTTAACGGTTGATTTTTTCACATGTATTGGAAAACTCATCTGTATTCAGTGTTAACAACGTGACTGAATATGAATGATCGAACGAAAAATGTTGATGTTACTTAAAAGAGAGGTCTGAATCAATTCATATAAATATGAATCATTCTTCAATATCTTAAGATTATCATGCAGTAAAAATTTCTGTTTCAGTGCTGAAAGGAAACCGAGAAAAAGGTATTTTTTCAAGCGAATATTTTCTCATAGATGGAGTTTGGGTCGTAGAGTTTATGATAAAAGAATTTGGTCAGAAAAGTTATTTTCATTACAACGAAACGAGAAAGATCAATGTTCTATTTTGTCTGATTTTGCCTAAATGTATTAGATACTCACAGGTAAATAATCTTATACAAAAGCATTGGAAAGATATAAGTATTTGGTGTTACTATATATCGTTAATTGATTAACAACTTAAAGTATCTCAAATATACTTTTAAAAATGAATTTTAGTGTTGAATTATTTTTTAGAGATATTTTCATATTTTTGAATAACGTAGTAATTGTTTATTCGAATATAAATCTATTCGATTCTATTGATATTTGACTAACCGTTACTTGTTGGTTTAAAAATAACTTTTCATCATATCGTTTTATTGCTTCTCGATAAACATTAGCATAATTATTGAATAGATTGACTTTACTATAGAAAATTTTAAAAAAAAATGCTTATAGAATCTCATTATGAAGAAATAATTTTATAAGATTGTTTTCATTGATTATTCTCGAATCAAATTGATATCAGACATATTAGTTTTGTCGTCAATAATTAATGTTTAATATCATTATTTTAAAGACAAACGACAGCAGAATTGTTTATCTATTTATATTAAGGAGTTACTTACTCCATTTAATGAAATCATCCATGAGCCTATTTTTTCTTCAATTTTCATTTTTAGAATAGAAAGTGTATATTGAAAGAAGAGAACAGATTTGTTTATTTCTTGTAAAAGATAATCTATATTAAAATCAATTGATCTTAACATTTGTTATGAAAGATCTAAATTCAAGTCTTATACAATAATCATCGTTTACTTCATTTCACTTTCTTTGTCATTGTTCATAGATAGTTTTTGCAGTATTGTTAAATTGTACTTTGATGTATTTCAATGAGAATAACAACTGAAAGTTTTTAATTGAAATATTCTTTTCTAAAAATCCTATCTAATCTTAATTACAATTTCTTGATAATATTCTCTTCACATATGTTTTGTTTAGAAGAAAGAATCTTTTTTTTTCTATTTATTCTCAAGATTTTATTTGATAACAAACAATTCCTATTGAATATAAACAATAATGAATAAAATTGCATTTATACTCAATATTATTGCATTAGTTATCGATATATGTTCATTTATAATAACATTATTTATAGTTTCCTCTTACTCTGATATTTATTCTCCATTTCAGTCGTTCATTTATAGACTTCATTGCCACTTTCACACGTCATCCTATAGATTATTTCTTCTCATTCACCCTTCCTTTCACTCTGATCCACCCTCAAGAGGTTGATCTCGATCTTTTCAAAGCCTGCATCGCTACTGATTGATTGCATCGATTCCCTGTAGCCACTGCAACACCCATAAATGTATACCACGAGTAGATAATTCTCTTCGAGCGCTCAGACGGCCTTCGCTATCACAGTTAACCTTGATGCTTTCTCCAACGAACATCCACCATCAATAGCCCTCCTAAACCATGTTTTCAGACGTTTTGGTCAATTCGGAAGAAAATGTTTTTTTTTACCTTCGACCCTTGACCTACGACAGACACACACACACAAACGAATTTCCGCTTTTTGACCACTTTTTTCGACATGACCCTCTTTTCAGTCGAGGAAATACCGGAAAAGCAGTTGTTTACATTCATACCGGTGGTACTGGTCTTCTTGCTGAAGATATTCATGGTCAAAAAGGATCAAATATAGTTTACAATGATCTTGATCTTGATCAAATCAATCGTTTACCTGATACTCAATTACATCGAAATGTTGATCTTTGCATAATCAATGCATCACAAATGAATCCTTTGATCAAGAGTGTCATTGTTTGTCCGTCCATCATCTATGGCAGAGGTTCAGGTCTGTTCAAACGTCAAAATATCACATTTATCAAATTGATCGAGATCGCTCTTCAACAAGGAAAGTTACAAATGATTGGATCTGGTGAAGCAACGTGGAATAATATTCATATCGATGATTTAGTTGATGCTTATATGATTCTTTTCAATGAACTTCGGAATGTTTGTCGATCTGATGTCAAACCTAATCGATATTTAACAACGGGATCGGAAGGTTATTATTTTGTTGAAAACGGACGAAACACATGGAAAGAAATGTTCGAAAAACTTTTAGAAATGTTATCTAAGAAAAGATTGATTCAATCATCAAATGTAACAAGTATATTCCCGAGAATGAAATTAATAAAGTTTTTTCTGAAGAATTTGCGTGGTTTTTTGGTTCACAATCAAATGCTACAGCTCAGAAACTACGCAAATTGGGATGGAAACCAAGTCGATCGAGTCTTTTCGACGCTTTCGATCAAGAAATTGATCATTTTCTCAGTGAGAAGAATTCTTTTGTTTTCTCATCAAAATAAAAGAGTAGAGTTTCAGGTGGATTGAAAAAGAAACAATTTGAGAATATGAAATGAGTCTGAATAAACATTGAATAAAATCGATTTTTCGACAAAGAAAAATTCTTTTCATTCGTTTCTTTTGTCTTCATCACATCTGTACTGGAAAAGATTCGTTCTTTTAAAAACATTTCTGAAGAATTGTACATGTATCACTTCATTAACGAAGATAATCTATATGGAAATTACCAATTTTTCTTTTTGACATATCTCTCGACAATAAAATCTTCAAGGATGTGGGTAAGGATAAAATACAAGTAATTCTCTTCATTTTTATATTTACACCTTCAAGATAGTAACACTGTGATTGAGAAAGAAATGAAGCAACGAAAAAATCTTTCTTCGAGATTACGATACAGAAAATGTTCGTTATGATTGAATCATGTTTATTGTGTAGAACTGGTTGTCGAATTGTCGGTCATCTCCCTATCTATGAAAAATGTAATTTGTTGAGGCTTATCTTCACCATACACGATGTCAACATGTATATCTGATTCACGTAGACACGTATTCAATGATGATATGTCAATATATGGATTCCATTCAGTAACAATGAATTGTGCTCGTAATAATTTCGGTAAATGAGTTAAGAGAAATATCATCTGACATGTCTTCTGCACAGTACATGTGAGTTGATCAAGATTTGAAAATACTTCACAGAATTTCAGTTGAATGTCATCATGTCTTAATCTTAAGAAATTCCATAATTTCGTAATATGTAGGTTTCGAATCATTCGCTTCAAATATTGGCATAATTCATCATCATTCAGCGACGAGTTGACTGTGTCAAAAGAAATTGTTAATGAAGATACACGTGGAGTTTCTCTCAAGATTTCCACAAGTACGGATGGACTCTCGAATTTGAAAACGTGTGAAACATCTAAATATTTCACATGAGAGAAATTTTTGACCATTGATAGTATGTCATTCGCTTTCAGAGGTCCCAACATATATTCTCGAACGAAAGACCATCTTTCTGATCTCAGGAAAGAAAATGAAGAGTAGCGTTCATCTGTTTTCATCGAATTCTGATGGATCGTTAATTGTGTGACATTACTAAACATATTTTGGTGGTCAATTGCCAGCTCATGATATCGATTCATACCTGAGTATAATTCGAATGTCGCAAATGCGTAGGGTACGGTACAGATCATTGCTTTATCGCATGATAACATGCTTTCGATGAATCTGCTATGGACGTAGCGCTGAAAGTAATTATGAAATGCTTGTAACCTTTCTTCCACATTTGACTGATACCCTTTGTGGTTAAATTGAAAGCAAAACTGGAAAACCTTCAAATGTGATAAATAAGTGTGAAACAGACGTTCCCATTTCTGACACTCGAAGAGATCATAGATGAAATCAGCAAATAATGTAAGCCGATTTAAATTTGGTGTGTGTGCTATTATCATTTTAATGTCACACACCTTAAACGTAGTCTTGTTAATTACCAAATGTCGAAGAGAGTGAGTAAATTTTTTAAGGTTTATTTTGTCAGATTCCGCTACTTCTCTCGATAAGTAATTGATTTGAAGATATTTTAAAGTGGGTATAGCATTCAATACTTGGATTAATTGCCATGCATTGCAAGTATCAATAGTAAAACTTCTTAGGGATGCAAAGTGTCCTAACAATGTTAAATCCTTTGGTAATCGAGGAAGAGTTATTATTTGTATTATAGAACGATGCAATGAAGAAACTATCTCATCAAGATCAATATTGGAATCTTTTAGATGAAAACATGTCAATGAAGTCATAGAGGCCAGCATTAGCATGAGTATTTCATAACTTAGCTGATTGACGCCGATCAAAGTTAACGATTGTAGACGTGAAAATTCTTCCAGCGCAAACATTCGACGAAATGATTCAATCCGCATACCGGTATCTTTGTTGGATAAGTGCAACGAATAAATGTATTCCTTCATTGTAGGATCAAGTAACATTGCTTCACAAATTTGTTGACATAGTGACGGTGAGAAATTTCGAAAATCGACATATAATGGAGTACGTCGAATGAGTTCGTTGAAACGAGAATTCAATTGATCAAATGAAGAAAAGATTTGTAAAGCATCGAGATATTGGAAACATTCGATTAGAATTTCGTTGGGTAAAACTTCGATGTTAGTCACTGTTTGATTGTCACTCATATTTTTCTTTTGAATTTTTTCAGATTTGTTTATGATTTATATAGTCATCGACGAGCAGTGTCATCAGAAAGGATTTTTCCTTTCTTTCCTTTCTTTCCTTCCTTTATTTCCTATGTGTTGTATTTTTTCCACCATCTCGAATGTTTTCAGGTAAAGATTCAAAGGAGCTTTAATGTATTCCGTCTATGACATGCTGTAAAAACTTGCGATGCATACGTAGGATATCTTAGCGTCCGATTCGACCTTTTCCAGTGCCCATTCGCATGATGATCGGGGTCCACTCGTGATGGCGAGTAGCTCCTTAATTCGACTAATAATATACGTACGTATATCAAATGAAGTACGACGAACAATGCAAGATTTATTTATGAAGATTCGTAATTATAATACCACAGTTGCTGTCAGAATGATTGCTTACAATCAAATGAATTTTCGACCATTTAATGTTACTAATCACACATAAATATTTGCGTCAATAAATAACACATCCCTACATGATATTTTACACCTTTTACTTCTGTCTAAACGTTATTTCTCTTTCGTTGTAAATGAAGCTCATTTGAATACTAAAAAAACAAGAATAACAATAATTTAGTGTATGATACAAAGCGAAGAAATAGTATCACGCACTGAATTCGTTGTTGTTGTTGTATTACTCCTATCAGAATATATTTAGTAGAATGAGTCTCTTTTGAACTAAGTGAAAATGATCTCGGTTTTATCCATTTCTAAGAGATATCTCTTCCCGTATTTTTGATAGTCATTGTAAAGTAAGTTAAAGAGTAAACTCTCGACAGCGTCCTATTAAGAAAGTAGAGAGCTGATATAATCATTTCTTAAAAGACGGCTTCGGTAGCTGAAGTTGTTTATGCAATATCTCATTGGTTAAATTATCTTGTTGGAATACCGATCCTTGTATTTGGTATGATTGGATCTATATTAACTATTGTAGTTTTTGTTAGACAACGAAAATTTTGGCAGAATCCAACAATAAGTTGTTTACTTGTAAGTTCAATTCTTACCTCAATACATTTACCTTCGAGGTTTGGCTAGTTTTGACGAATATGCAAGTACGAGTCATAATGCAGCTTTTCGTCATCGTTGGGCTGTTTGTGGAACATTTCTTTTCTATTTCATTTTATATTCACTAGTTCTTCTTGTTAGTGAACTGGTTAATAATGTTTGTTCCATATCGCATTATAATGTAAGAATAGTGATGAATTATATTCTGCATTCATGGTATTGTTCGAGATGATCGATTTGAAAGACAAATACGTCGAATGTTAATTCCTCACACATTACAGAAAACAAGTCTCCGAAAGTTTGTTGATGGTCTTGTCTTACAAACTCTTCGTTTGTTATTTTTTCACGTTAATTTTGCCGCCAGTTTCTATATTTATGTGTATATATCAAGTGAAGTGCGACGAACACTAAGAGGATTATTCTTTCAAAGTCATGGTTACACTAAAACGGTTCCAATGAGAATGACTGCTACCAATCAAATCATTTTGCAAACATTTGATATTACCAATCACACATAACAAATTCTTGTGTTTAATTCTGTGTAAAATTCATGAATATATCATACTGATGAAGTGAAGTATGATGCTTATGCCTGGATGAAATAACAAAGAAAAACGTTTTATTTTCCAACAGTCGAAAGTAAAGTGAGTCGAAACAACGAGTACTATTTGTTTTCATTTTTCTTTCTTTTTCTTAATGCATAATCGACATAAATGATGCTGTGAAACTTAATATTATCCCTCAAGAACGACTAAAAACAACGTGTCCATTTTTTCAAGAAACATAAAATCGAGAACACCGTTTGTATTAAAATTTGCACGAAGGATGTCAATGGAATCAATTCATCATATTCGTTTTTATCGATTACGCAAGAAATATTACGCATTTACAATTGCTGTGCTATGTTTTCTTGACGTTTGTCAATTTTGTACTCGTGCACACACTCAACATGTTTCAAAATTGTTTCTAACTAATGTATTGTGCTGTGCCAAAAGTGGGCGACAAAAACTCTTTTAACATCGATGTTATATGTGCATCTGTTGGATATTCAAAGAAATCTTAGAAATAATTGGACAAATAGAACTCGAATAGAACAAACGATTGATATCTCGACATTTACGGGAGATCTTCGAAAAGTCTGATGAATATCTTTTAAATCAAATTTGATTAAATTTTTATTTTAGAATGGAATTCTAATTCCGTAAACGAAAGAACCAAAATCTCTTGATGAATTTCTTTAATTTGGGAATACAAATGGTACATCATCATCTCGACCTCCTCCTATAATCCTTGGAGAACAAAATTGACATATTCATTTCCATATCTTTGTCTTTTCAATCTTGTTCCATTATCTCACATATTTTCCTCATCATTTACGCGTATTATCTTTGTTCATCGTCCATTTGAACGTCTTGTATCAGTTTTTAAAGAAAGAATAGCAACACTGAGTAAAGATAAACGTGAACGTGAACCTGAATATGATGCAATACAAATCAAAATCTGTTATCAACGTATGTGGCTTAAAAAACTTCATGAACGTGTTTATAATGATCCATGTCAAGGCAATGTTCCTTCATTTGAAGATTTCATTCGATATATTCTTGTTGATACACAATCATCTGTTGGAATATCTCAAATGGATTTACATTGGCAACCTTATTCATCTATTTGTCAAGTTTGTCAATTGAAATACAATTTTATTGGTCGATATGAAACATTTAATAAGGATTTGTATAATTTATTTCGATACTTCAATCTCTCGAATTGGATTAGTCAAAAGAAATATTCTTCATCTCATCTTATCAAATGGAATTATCAAAAATTTTATTTCAATTTACCAAATAATTTTATTTGTCAACTGATACGTTCATATGAAGAAGATTTTCGTTTCTTTAAATATGAAATAAATGAATTTAGTAATCGAATAGATTTCATGATCATCTAATGCATCCATATCAATATCATAATGGAAATTAAGGTAAAAATTGCTGAGATTCAAATAAATAATGAAGAAAATATCTTATGTGATATAGATCATTTCACTCCTTTCTTTTTTAATTCAGTCATTTTCATTAAATCATTTTCTATACTTTAAATGAATGAAATGAGGAACCTTGTTAACATTACAATGTTAATTAACACAGATGTGATTAATAATGAATTTAGTTTTGTTCTTTCGATGAAATCATCGTTCATACGACAGACTATAATTGGCAAATCTCTTACAACAATCAATAATCGAACTTCTGTTTTTTATTGTTAAATGTGCAAATATTTTCTTGAATACAAAAGCAAAAAAGTATTTATTAATGTTTGAAATGATCGATTTTGATCAATGATCGTTTTCAGTAGCAAATTGTAAAGCATAATGAGCAAGTAAACGAGTTGTATCAACAACAGGTTTTCCAAGATTATTTTCATCGTATACAATGGGTAATTCAGTACATCCAAGAATAATTGCGTCACAATCATATTTTTCAATATCTTTTTGAATATTTTCTACTGTCATTGAATTTATTTTTGATGGAATAATCTCATTTCTTATTAAATTTTCAATTTTATCACAAACATCATCTGTAGGAATAATTGAAAGGATATTTTTTGCTTTTAATACTTCATCATACAATCCTCCTTGCATTGTTTGTTTTGTGCCGAGAACTAAAACTTTCTTATAACCTTTTCTATGACATTCATCAGTGACAATGTCGATTAAACTAATCACAGGTAATGGTGAATTCTGATCAATCATTTCTATTGCATAATGAGGTGTATTTGATGGAATAATGATAAAATCAGCACCAACTTTCGAAAGTAATTCAATTGATTCGCATATTTTTTTGGCTAAATTAATCCAATCTTTTCGATGAATCAAATCATAATATTGATCGTATGAAAATGCATGCATTGTAAATTCCGGATGTTTTTTTGATAAAGTAATTTTTGCTGATTGTGCAACAATTTCATTTGCACATAAACATGCTCCAGCTGTTGTAATATCAACAATTCCAATATGTTTCATTCTCTTTTCTCTCAGAAATATACAATGAAATGTTATTCAAAACTATCTGATGATTATGACAACGAAATATCCAATGAAATAATAATTATTATCAATGTAAGATAAAAACATACATTGTGCTAATGATGTCGCACATGTACAATCTTTACGACGAACGAACTCTAATCACTTATTGTTTCCATTTAATTAGTCTTTGGTGAGGGTGTGCGGGTGCGTAGGTTTATCGATAAAGGTTATGTAAGCACAACGAGAAGGAGAACAGCATCGGCACCAATAAAGTCAGAAGAAGGAACACTAAAGGCACCAGAATTAATGTAACGTTCGGCAATTGTAAGAGATATGTTGATTGCTGCTACAAATATCAAGTGTACGATTAGATCAATAACACGAATGTATGCTAATGATAGAACATGTTTATACATGAGTGCATGGCCAAGAGAGAGAGAGAGAGGTGCGGTTTTCTCTCTCATAGATTCATCTACATGTCATCGTGATCAAAAAGAAAGGTTTCTCTTATTTTTTGCCCTCAATTTTGGTCTCATTCTACTTCAGTAAATAACGTTGCAGAAGAAAATGGAATATATTTCCTATACTGCTGGTTAGTGGTTCACAGAAATCGGTGATTTTGTCTCTCGTCTAACCAGATTGTTATACTTTGAAATTTTTGTCTGACTCTTCTATGTCAGTTCAAACGACTAGCGTACGATTTCTTTTTTCTTTCAGCATGAAAGTCTAGACATGTCTGTTAAAAGGATCGCGTTTATTTTTAGTAGCTCAGATTGACTTCCTTTTAAATACATTCAGACAGTTTTCTTTATGTAGAGAGATGTTCAACAATAGAATAGTCAGATGAAAATCATTATTTACGCGTATTGAAAGATATTCTCAACAATCAGTTAACATATTTATTCTTGAAAGAACATTTCCTAAATCTTACAAATTTAATGTGAACGCACGTTTAATCGCCAAAAATGTTTACTTAAATAGTGAAATTTGAACTACTGTTCCTACTCGTTTTCCTTTTCTTTCTATTCCAAATGTCAATCTACAGTGTGTAAGATGAAAAATTTCATTAATATGTCACGCAGAGTGATTAAACTGAATGGATAACGGAAAATTTACATGGAAAATGTTCTCTTTTTCTATTAAATGATTTATTATCATTTTGCATTTCTTTGTATCGCTTTAATAACTTGTTCGTCTTTTCATTTGAATTTGTGTTTATTGTCTTCGTGAAATTTCTCAATAATGAAGACATATGTCGTTATAAATCTAATCTATTTGATCTATCTCACTGTTCTATTCTCTAAGTTTAACAAGTCTTGGTCCAAAAACAATTCTATTTGAGTATTTAACATATCGAAATCTTCATTTCATAAGAATATGATTTTAATAATGTTATCAATGAAGAAAGATGCAAATCAATTAATCAACGAAAATTTTGCTTTATGATTTGTTGTTGTTTTGAGTTATTTTTATCATTGTGTAAATTTTCATTTTTTAATTAAATCAAATATTTCCTTTCTCATTCACTTTAGGGGAATTTTTATTATTATCAAATCGTTTTCGTCAAATATTGAAAAGCAAATTATTGTTTTGAAAAGTGTAGATCATCACTTGAGTAATTGATTATTCATCTCTCAATCTTTCAGAATAATTTTTCTATATTTAATCTTTTTCTTGTTTGACATTCATTTCATGGTAAATATATTTCCTCACCCACATCATTCGATGAAACAGAAAAAATTCTTCATCTTCTTTAAAAGTTATTTCCATATCATCATTACATACAAAGAAGCATCTTGAGACTATACACAC
>CAJNOJ010000924.1:0-15743 GCA_905250025.1 Adineta ricciae | reverse complement strand
AAGTAGCGTCCAAAATGACCATAACTCTCTTATATTCGAAATCGTGTTGTAATGGTCGTTGTATCTCTTGTACTATGTCATAGAGAACTGAAGATAATTCTTTCATTTCACAGACACAATCAGCACTAATGTTACATTGTGATACAATTTCTTGAAGACGATATTTGATAACACTGTTTGATCTTCCATATCCAATAACAAATGGAATTCTTCTCAGCAAAGACTTTGGACATATGACCATACCAAATATTTTGTGTCATACCAATATGCTGATAATATTGTCATTGAGTTTCTCGCAATTTTTGGTATGATAATTGATCTATTAAACTTATATATTGACGAATAAATCGTATCTTTGGATTGCTGTTAAATAATTGATTGAACTTTTCTGATTGATTGAAAACAACTGATGTTCTTTCATATAATATTTCATCAGATATAACAGTACAATCAACTGAACCATCTTTTACATAATTCGTTGTTAACGGTTCAGTGTCAATTGTTGACTTAAGATCTTGTTTACGAAGTTTTTGACGATATCGTTGTAATTTACGATTGCTATGACATCTTTTCTTACGATTATATTCTTGACCATGTGTTGATTTTACTTGTTCAATCTTTTGATCTTTATTCATCATATTTGGATACCAATCTTGATAAAATGGAATTTCCATGCTCGACGAACTGCTATTATTGCTGAAGATATAGATAAAAAGTTTATCTGAAATGGAAAAACATATCATTATTATTTAAAAGATTATAGAGACAAAAAAGAATCGTTTAAAGAATATATATATATACATAGTTCGATTGACTTTACATCAATTACGGGTGTGTTCTGAAAGACGCTTGTAAACACTCAATGCATGTTTCTTTTAAATGGACGAAATCGTTTTTCATGTTTGTAATGAATGAACAGACGACTGCTCTGAGTTTTGACTGGTTTTATTGCTGTCGAATCATCTATTTCTGGATCATTTCTTGTAGCCAGTTCTATTCTTCGAGCTAGTTGAGATTGATAAGTTGTTGGCTGTAAAAGTAATTTATCTCTTAAAAGAAAAAATTGCATTCTATCACTTATAATTAGTGACCAATTAGCTGGATTGATGTATGAAATAAAATATTTTTCAAAGCGATCATGGATGTATATTGGAGGATATCTAGAAGAAACGTTCACTATATAGGATAGAAAATCAAATCGTAGATACTATCCCATTATATAAGAGTATCAATTTAATATAACATAATTCTTTCTTAAATGCTTCAAATGTAAATGAATAACGAATAACTCGAGATAACTTAATATCGATTATATTGGCCCGTACAGATGGATGATGATCAGATGTGAATGGAACAACATAGGGGTTCAGCAGATGGTTTGTGATAAACGGATGTCAAGAGAATACCATTCTTATTCGTCAGAAATACATCAAGAAATGGAAGACTTTGACTAACTTTATAATCTAACTAGATGTTTGGATGCCATTGATTAGCGTCAGCTAATAATTTTCGTAATTCTTGTTCCGTTCTATTCCATGCCATAAAAACATCATCAATATACCGACCGAAGAATTCACCACAAATATTATGCTGACGAACGAGTTCTTTTTGCCATTTCCACATAAATAGATTAGCTAGCGTTAATGTAAATGATGAACCCATAGCCCCACCTGTTGTTTGCTTATAGATTTTCTTTCCATAGACAAACATATTTTCTTTAATTACAATTGATGCTAATTTTCGAATCGTATCAAGTACGATTCCTTTGACTTTACGATATCCATGAACATGTAGAAATTCAACGAGAATATTTAATGCTTCATCTTGTGGTAACATAGTATAGAGATTATGAATATCAAAGGTACAGAATATGGTAGTTGGTCTGAAAAGTCCATTTTTAACATATTTATTGATTCGTTTGATGAAATGAGCACCATCGAAAATAGTAGTTGCATAACAATGTTTATCAAATATAGGACGAATATGTTTATCTAAAAAGTCAGAAATCTTCGTGGTTGAAGCATGAATAGTATTTTCAATTGGTCGAACAGGTATTGTTGTCCTAAATTGAATGACATAGAAACGATCGAAAATCTTTTCCCTTATACCTTATGTGTTTTTGGATTGAAATATAGATGTGCTAATTCACACTTAGTTCGTTCAGGTAACATTGCTTCATACTGTCATTTCAATATAAGCTTCTTACAATAAAAACTATTGAGCAATTGAATAACTTTATTTAGAAGATCGTCAAATGGATTCTCTGTTAATTCCATAAAAGTGTTGGTATCATGAAAGAATTGTTGACATTTCTTTTCAAATTCACTTGCCGATCCAACATAAAAATTATGTCCTTTATCAGTCAGACGAAGAACGAGACGATGTTTCATAAGCTTTTTCCGAGTGGATGCCACGATTTGAGCATATTTTTTTGCTTGAATTCGATCTTTATAAGGTACTGATGAAAAATAACATTGGCGAATATAATCGAGAAGTTGTTGAGAATAATCTTGAAAGATTGGTACTGTTCTTGGTATATGATAGAAATTCACAAGATGATTTTGAACTTTAGTAAAAATACCACGATGTTCATTTCTAATTTCAATTTCTTGTTGTTCATCAGAACGTAACACACTTTGATTTAATCGAATAAATGACGGACCTAGTTTGAGATAATTCCATTCTTGTGAAGTAAATGGATTCGATACGAGATCTAGATAGGGTGAGGGTGAAACATCAGCCGTATTTTTTGTTGTAGATGAACGTTGACGATTTCTTTGAAATCTTCTTCGATAAAGCGATAAACGACTGATAATCTTTTCTTTTAATTGATCAGTGAAACATGACATAAATTTCTTAATTTCATTAGTTGCAAGAAAATGTAGTCGATCAAAGATTTCTTGATATTGAATATCATATTCTCGTAATTTAATTTCATATGTAGAAAGGAAGAGTTAGAGCCATTTTCGTTTCGCCTCTTGAATAGTTTGTAATCGTTCTTTATTCATGGTTACCGGTACGATAGATGATATAAAATTTTCCTGATGATCAAAGTCTTTTGGTAAAAATCGACAAAAAATTCTCATTTCTAATACCATTTGTTCTTCCCATATTACTGCTTGGTGTTCTCTAATTTTCATCAATTGATCAAGACTATTAGCATTGAAAACATTCGTATTAATTGTTTGATATAATTTCTTTCTATCTATATCATTTTTAAATTTAATCAATTGATTTTGATTGCGTTTGAAAAGATATTGTCGTTCTGACTCAACAAAGTCCTTGAGACAATGATCAATGCGATCAAATGATATTGGTATAATTGGACAAAAAGCAGATTGTTGATTTATTTTCATTTGATACATTCTCGTTTGTTGTTCAATATCTTCTGTATATTTGACGACATGTTGTTGACATAGATGAAAATTGTTTGTTCTTCTCATTGCACAGACTTCATCCTTTTAACGAAAAAGACATGAAATCAATCTATCATTTAGTGAAAATAACGAACTTACTGGCCATTCTTGATATTCCAGACCTATACGAAGAAATGACTTCCATAGTTGTAAATGAGCTTCGGAACAATAATGTTGATCCAATAGTTCTAATCGTTTTCGAATATACAATTGTATATCTGTGTTCTTAATAGAACAATTTAATTTTTTACTCAACATTTGGAAAAGAAATGTTGATGATAGTTTAAAATAAATTGGTCGTCTATAACGACCGAACTTCATTTCTACTGGACGAATATCTTCGATTAGCATAGGTGTTCCAGTTGCGATTTTTTTTTCTTAGAGGTTGACTAATTGATGAAGAACTTGTTGATTTAGGTATTGCTGAAGCTGAAACTATATTTTGTGATGAAATATTTCGTTGACGTTTATTTAAATTTAGATTCATCGTTGGCATTGTAGTCATATCGATAATATCGCCAATATCTCTCATATAATCACTTGTCCGACTATTTTGTTGGATATTAGTATGATTTCGCTTCTTGAGTAGGTTTTCAATCTTAGCCCATTTCATTCCACGTTTACGCCATTTCTGTCGAAAACGTTGATTTATTCTATTACCATGACATTTCTTTCGTTGCGGTTCTCGATTTGCAATACCATCCATTCGATTGTTTTTCTATCTAAAATACGAATGCTAAAATGTGGCTAACCTATGCATGATATAATGAGTTAAGAGAGAGAGAAAGCAAAACAAACAAGTTAGGAACGTTCTGTTTTTATATGTTGTTGAAATGTTCAATCATATGAAGACGTCGAGTGTCAATTGCTTTCAATGCAACTTTGCGATGCTGCATTTGTGAGTTATTGATATCTTTCTGTGATAAATACTTTTCTTGTTCGTTTTCGATATATTCTGCTAATTCCATCTTTTCTTTATGATTCTCCTCGATTTGTTTGAAGATAATATCTCGTTCGAGATTTTTAATCGATCCAGTTCACCAAAATCGGTATCATCTTGTGTATTTTTATGATATAATTGATATCATTTAACATACGATGGATAGGTTTAGATGATAAAAATGCATCTAATGAAATGAGGCGATATTACAATAATGTTGTTTCTTCTACTTTTTTCATTTATCTAGCTGTAATATTCTAAAACCATTTGGCTGAGTGATTCACAAGTTTTTTATCTCTCAAGAAAGCGTCCATGAGAGGATCGACCTTCGTTATACTCTTAACAATTTTGCCTTATATGTTTTATGATTGAAGATGAAACCCCATTTTGGCAAAACTCCAAAATCCAAAGTGCCAGTTCTGCATTTCCATGTTTTCGAACATTTACGACATTACTTTAACCATGCCTCGCATGAACATATGATAATTGAGTGTATTCTATGAAGAGGAAAATATCTTGAGGTCTTCTGCAATTTTCAGTTTGATCGATAAGTTGTTAGCGCAATTCCTACGAGATTAAAATGATTCTATGAAAGGTATCGAACGCTTCACTGTATTTATTTTCGTTGAAAAGAACAAATGATTGATGAACTTATTCGTCCTATTAGTTCTTTATAACACCCTCAATCAACAACCCACTTAGTGATGAAACATAACGAGTACCGTGTACCAATCCTTCATGGTCCCCAAAAACCTCGGTGAGATCGCGAATATACCCGAGAACGATACTGTCGAGCTATTCTTACACTTTCTATGCCTTGGAGAACTGTATCGGATCTCTGTGATGTGAATCAGAATCGGGTAGATGCACTTAACTCTCGCCAGCATTATATATCTGCACACTCATGGAATATCATCGATAATATTCAAATTTTACATGAATGTAAGAAAGACCGAGATGAACATTTAGTTAAAGTTATTGCAGAAGCTCAAGTCGAGGATGAAACGATCGATCCTGAACTATTTCCAAAAAATCAAAATGCACACGACGAATATGATGATACAAGTGATAGCGAAGATTTACTTGAATTACTTGGTAATTTAAATGATTCTACTACAGTTGCAATAAACAGCATAAAAAAATCAATAGAAAATGTATATATCGAAGAAACTATAGAAACTGTAGAAAAAATGGGACGATTCTCTCATACGCACAGTAAGCAATATTAATTTGTAACAACTCAGCTTCACAATAATGTTATTTTCTTGCAGTAAAAAATCAAATTTTAATAAAAGTTGATTTCGTTCAACTCAATACTAAATGGCAAGAACAACTAAAAATCGAAAGAGAACGAGTTAGACGAAACTTAATCACTGGCAAAAGTTATAAAACGGACGACGAGTCAAACAATGATGATATGGAAGATACAGTTGTAACGCTAATAAACTCAACTACTTCGAATATAAACGTATCTGATAATTATAACTCAATCCTTTCAGTTGCGTCAGTAGTAAGTACGACATACTGTAACCAGAAGACCATTGTTGATCAATATACACTAAATAGAGAGCAAAGAGCTGCATTTATGATAATAACAAGTCATCTCGATGGTGACAAACAGCCACATGCAGGTATGTTCATGTCCAGAATATTATACACATATAGGCAGTAACAATGGTCAATTCATCATGTGTATACCAGGATGTGGCGGTACAGGAAAATCGCAGCCTATTCGTGATGTTACTGACTATTTTGTTAGTACAAATAGAATTCAAAAGATGCGGAAGCTAGCACCTACTGGAATTGCAGCCGCTGAGATTGGTGGTATGACTATCCATTCATTTTTAGGTGAACAACGCAATTCTGGAAAGCCAAGAACTATTAAACCAGGCGAGTTAAAACTTGAAAAAGAATAGACACTTGTAGAATATCTTTTGATTGATGAAACGAGTATGATTGGTTTGACTTTACTCGGCAAACTCAACCGAATTCTTTGTGCTGCTAAATATGTCGATGCTCAAGTTCCATTCGGTGGTATAAACGTTATATTCTTCGGTGATTATCTACAGTATCGACCTGTCTACGATGTCCCATTACACACTGACTTTTCGTCAGAAAACAAAAAGAAATACAACAGCGTGTTGCGCGTTCATTAATTCTACAAATTAATTGTGTGGTAAAACTTACACAACAGATGCGAACAGAAGATGTACGATACCTTCAATTACTTGAGCGACTTCGTGAAGGTCAATGTAGTTATGAAGATTATGAATTATTATTGACGCGCGTTGTCGGAGAGTCATCAGTATCTCTTCGTGAGCCACCATGGAATCAAGTAATAATATATTTCTGTATTCTACACCCATATATTTTCTATTTCGCATGTTTTAGGCTCCGATGCTTGTATTTAGAAATGAAATACGGACGCAACTAAACCACAGGTCGGCAATTCATAATTCTGTACAAGCAGGTTGCAATCTAATGGTATGCGTTGCTCAGGACCTTTGTAAAGGCAAGCCTGTGGAAGAGCCGGCACTTGTAAAAAAATTATTAGAACTATCTGATAGTAAGACTGAACATTTACCGAGTTTATTACCGTTAGTTCCTGGAATGCCAGTTATAATCACACAAAATATAGCTATTGAACTGGGATTAATTAATGGCATGAATGGCATCTTCAGACAACTAGTTTATGATATTGATTCAGTGTCAACCGATAGTCTTTCAAAAACTTTTCCAGTGAACATCCAGTATGTGCACAAGCCAATATATGCATTGGTCGAAATAAGCAAATCAAAAATTGAATGCAATCTTAAAAATCTTCAACCAAAACTTATCCCAATACCAATAATGGAACAAACATTTCAGGTTGACATTTCGGATATTCTTCCGAAAGTCAACAACAAATCAAAAACGAACAGAAAGGCAATGTTATCGATTAAACGACGCGCGTTACCTCTTGTACCCGCATATTCTATCACAACTCACAAAAGCCAAGGACAAACTTTAAGTAAAGTAGTCATCGATCTGAAGTTACCAAAAGATACAGATGACATCGCTGCAGTGTATGTACCATTATCAAGAGTGAAGCGTTTGGACGATTTAATTATTTTACGACACTTTGATTACAAAGTCTTAGTGATCAAACCCAGCAAATCTCAAGTTGCCGAGATGCAAAGACTAGACAAACTCTACATGGAAACACAAATGCGTTTTTCAGAATGGTTTTGACAAATTCGATAGAAAAGACAAATCACCGTTGCTTGTCATTCATTTTGCACATCGGATTCATTTGTGTCACTTGTAACTGTGCAAATCTCTTGTATAATTAAACATTTTCTCTATTAGTTCGTTGTTTTGTAATCGAAATCCAAATTTTGTTTTCAATTTTACCGTAACTATTATGTTTTGTTCCACGCTTCTTATTCGTACTCGCATATACTTTATTCATATTTTGACTTCTTTACAGATTTAGTTAGAACTAATACAAAAAATTATTTGCTTTCTTTCATGTAGTTGTTTATTATATCGTCAATTTGTCTTTATTTCATTGAAAAACAAATAAATAAACTTCATATTGGAAAACATTTTCTCTTATATGAAATGAAAAAACAATAACAAATTGATTATTACATATGAATCTTTTCAGTCGAGGGTAATGCGAGTCCGTCCCGACGAGCGTTATTTATTTATTGAATGAATTATTAAAATTTTACAAGAAAAAACAGATTCAAAAAATGATTCGTCATTAGTTCGTACAGCTTTTTTAACAACTTTGAATTATATTAACGTCCCAAAAGTAATGTTTATTCTCAAAAATATATGTCAAATTCATCTTTTATTATCAAGTTAGAATAATTTGTCATATTAGACAGATTTTAGAGGGAAAAATTCCATATAACATATATCGTTCACTACTGAACTATTTACGAGAAATGAATACTTCATAGATTGAAAATATACAAACAAAGAAAGAAGAAAAAATGATTATTTCAATTTGTGATGATTTATCCATTGTAAATTGTATTTGTATTCTTTGAAAAAATAAACAAAATAATGCTGAAATCAAATGTCAATGTACGAGTATGAAAGTGTAATATTTTTATACAAATTTTCAATTACTGTAAAACTCAACGGGTTTTTCTTCTTTCGTATTTTTCATTGCTACCTCAAAACTAAACCCATAGAAAGAGAGCACAGATTCATGACTGCACAATTCGACGCATAATTATTTAATTGTAACAGGATTAGCATAATATATACAAATAGAGAAAGAGAGATAAACATTTGTAAAACACAAACAATACGTTTTAAGAAGAACTTACGTCAGGAAAGACTTGCATAAAATGGATAGTAGATATAATCATACGTCGGCAAACTCTGCATAATCAGTTGTCATAGAAAGATTTATTTATTTGTAAAGGAAGAAAAACATGGTTTATCATGAGTAAAAATATTTTTGAATATAAATAAAAGAAAAAACTTTATTGCTCAAGCATTGATCGAGAAAAGCTCACAACTAGCAAAGAGTGTGCTACTCCAGTCTTTCTGTCCTGCTATAACAAGTACTGTTGTTGGTGATGACGAAGAACAATTAGTAAAAACAACCGATGTGTGACGAAAACGAGCAATGTTCATGTCTGCTACAGAACGCCATGTATTGAGGCGATAATCATAAATTTCAGCCGAACGATACATTGAACCGTTGCCTAACATTCCACCACTTAGAAGAACTAATCCGGATGGTAATAGAGTTGCAGTAGGTGTAATTCGTCCTTGCGTAGTATTTGCTGCAACTTTAAATAGTGTTGTTCTTGGATCAAATAAATAATTTGCAGTGTTAAATTGACCACCACTACCAGTAATTAAAAATTGTTCATTGGGAAGTAATGTAGCTGTGTAATCCGATCTATAGTTTGACACTGTATTCAAACTCTGAGTCCATTGTAGTGTTAATACATCAAACATTTCTGCTGAGTTATCGCCACCTCCTAAGACAACGACCATATTCATAGATAGTAAGTATGCAGCTGAAAAATAGACTCGTCTATTAATCATGGAAGTAGTGATTGTCCACTTATTTGAAACGAAATCATATAATTCGCATGACTGCAAAAACCAAGATATCTTCGGATCTCCATATCCACCCATGACTAAGATTTTATTCATTGGTGCTGGTAGATAGACTGCTGCATGTCCATATCGAGCAAAAGTCATATTGCTAACAGCGGTCCATTTATTATTCACAGGATTGTAAATCTCAGCAGTATTAAAATATACACCATTATATCCACCACCCGCTACAAATAATCGACCATCTGGTAAGAGAGTGGCAGTGTGACATGATCGATAATTCATCATTGATGGACCTCCAATCCATGTTCGTGTTGTTGAATTGTAAATTTCCATTCTATCTTGGCCCCCATTACCTCCTAAAGTGATGACACGCCCATCAGGAAGAAGAGTTGATGTATGTTCACCGCCACCTCTCGCAAGTGAACCTGTTTCTGACCAACGACCAGTATCCAATATAGCTAGGAATGAACACATTTAATATGTATTTCCTATAGATTTGATTTACTTACTGTTCGTTGTTATTGTTGTCTTGGTGGTGGTAGTGGTGGTAGAAGTGCTGCTTGTTGTTATCTTGGTGGTGGTAGTGGTGGTAGAAGTGCTGCTTGTTGTTGTCTTGGTGGTGGTAGTGGTGGTAGAAGTGCTGCTTGTTGTTGTCTTGGTGGTGGTAGTGGTGGTAGAAGTGCTGCTTGTTGTCGTTGTTGTTGTCTTCGGGGTGGTGGTAGTGGTGGTAGAAGTGCTGCTTGTTGTCGTTGTTGTTGTCTTCGGGGTGGTGGTAGTGGTGATAGAAGTACTACTTGTTATTTGAGCAGTACCAACTGTACGATTAAAAGTTACTTTATTGTATCCACTGGCAGCAATGAGAAATGATCCTGTCATATTAGGATTGTAAGTGGTAACAACTAGCAGACTTGTGTCTGGAGAATTAAAGGTCAACATAAAACTAAATTCCCATCTCTCAATATTTTCATCATCAAAGGCGTTTATTAAATTCATAGCCGGACTCAACGGGTAAAATGCTTGATTATAAATATAACCAAATGTATCAATATTACTGTAGCACTGGAAAATATATGAACCAGCTGCTGGGACTGTTACATTAATAACTTCATAGTAGAAGTTAGGCAATGAACTACCATTACGATTATACATTAAGTTTTGATTTGTCAGTTCACTGGAATAAGTCGAAAGTAACATGGATGGATATGCTATATGATACAAAGAAATACAGTAGGAAAAAAATCTATGTATGTATGCATGTACACTGTAAAAAAGGGCAGAATAATCAACCCTTATGAAGGATTCATTAGCCCTATAATTTATATGGAGGGTATGTTATACGTTGCACTTTCATATACCCTTAAAGGATTTATTAACTTCATAAACTCTCGAAAACCGCTTTTGTCTTATACGGTTCTTCTAATGATTATATGAACAAGCCTTTTAAGGGTAGATGAATGCTCATCTACCCTAAAGGTTTATGAAAACGCAACGTATAACAATCCCCTGAAAGTTTTGTGGAAAACAAAGGTTTTTTAGAAAATATATGACGTTCACAAACCCATAAAAGGTTCATGTCACGACCATCAACCATTTTCGAGGGTTTATAATTCTACGCTTTTTTTACAGTGTATGTGAAGATTTTTACCTGGTTCGATTGGTATTGTGAACGGTGGTAATGTAGGACCATTTGATGAACAATTATAGTATCGACGAATTAGTTGAATATCACCGTTACTTAAATTGTAACGTTGTCCAATTTTAATGTTTGATTGAATAGGTTCCATTGTTGGTTTGCCATTGCTCGAGAAATCATATTTCGCGTAGTGCATAACTGATGAATAATCGTATGAACTATTAAGCATATCAGCCATCGGATTCTCATAGATCAGGTATTGCTGATCGGCTCCTAAAATAATGAAATAAAAAAATTAATTGATTCAGTGTGATCTGTCTTGACAAGCAAGTAATATTACCTGTTTGCATATTCTCGGGATATACTTTAACATATAATCCACGATCACTTCGTGATTGCTCATGAAAAAGGCCTGTTTAGAAAAAAAGAGGCAAATATTTAGAATATCTAGTAGATCTACATTCCCGTTCTTTCATCTCGGATTTACCTAATGCATGAAGAAGTTCATGAAAAGTTCGTCCATCATCAGAACAACCTGGAGATTGTAATGTCACATTCCCAGTACTTTGTCCAAGCTTAAAAAAATAAGATAAAAAATTTCTAAAGCAAATATAAATGGTTAATTTTGCATACCCGTGCAGAACAACCTGTACCATTTTGTATTGTGATGTAATATAAATCTGTTGAGACTCTTGGTCGAAACTGTATACATCGAGCATTATTGATAGCAACTAAATTTTCTATTTTGCGCATCCGAGTTACAACATCTGCTTGTAACTGGGTGGCTATAAAATAAATTTATTAATAATACACAACTCTCATTCTAGTCATCTGTAGTGATGATGACAATGAAATTGTAGATGATAATACATACTATATCCTGATCCAAACTGATAGGGAACGATTCCATTAGACCAACGTGCACCATTGCCCATTAATACCAAACCGCGCTGAATTCAACAACATAAATTTAAAGTATTATTGTAATAGAAATATGGTTAACTTACCGCTTTGCGTGATGCATTAATCGCATGTCCCTCAGTTTCATCAGCTGAAAAATAAAACAAAACAAATGGCCATGTAAATTAGAACATCTCTAATACTTACGTAGTCGTTCTAGATTGAGAAACTTGGCTTCTGGATCTTTCGTGAAAACCTAAACTTATTCATTATATATCTCCTATAAGTTCAAATTAAAATTTCACTTACGACTGCCGTCGGTTTGGCATGTACGTTCGCAACAATAATGCCAATAATCCATACAGCAAAAATAATAACCTTCATTATACCGATCGAATTATCGTTGGAATTAATGGTAGCTTCCTCATTTTTTCCTATTGCATATATATTGTATAACGGTCATGCATGGTTAGATTTTGATTGACAGGTCATGATCATTCATGTCCGGATTTTTAACATATAAAAGGACTAATGAACCCAGGATAATTGCTTATATATCACGAATGTGAATATGACACATACGTCACTTAAATGTATTTGATTAATTCACAATACGGTGAAAAATCTAAGATAACCATCATTAGGAAGAAAAATGTTGTGAGTCATGTCGTTAATCCAAACAAAAATATGATATTTGATGCGTTTACCTGGAGAAAATAATGAGAGGTATTTTGCTACTTCCTCTAAATCAAAATATTGTCGTCATATACGATCGGTACCCAGGACGAACGTTCCGGCCTCCGGATACAATCGGAACCGAAGGGCAAGCAGCCATTTTCCGGCTCATTCCGACCCGTTCTCGTCGTATCCGAAAGGTTCCCGACAGAAAGCTATAGGAATGTTGAAGCAGTGTTCCGGACCGGAATTTCCCGGAATCGGATCCCATCTTGAGGGTGAGTAGAAATGACAAAGACTCTGATCCTGAACCCTGAATGAGAAAGATTCATTTTCTTGTCATGTATTTTGTTGTTATCAATCAATCTCACTAGAACTCTCCATCACATCTCTGTTTTTCACCAGTCATAGTAAATACGTTTCATGACGATGCTTCATCATTGTAGACCAAAAATAATATCATATCCACAATGAAAGACCTGTTGCCTCCAACTTCTCATAACAAATGTATTCGTATACCGACTAAGCCGTAAAAATTCGAACTTTTATACTCTGACACTATACCCAAGATTATTTCACGGCAGATTTTCCTTCTTCCAATTTCCATATGTGTAACGTAAGATTGTAACTCAACATTCGACGCAGCTACGTCAACTATTCAAGTATTTCAAGCACTACACGCTCAACGGAGCTACGCCACCCGTGTTCATCAGATAATCACGACATCCGCAGCCGAGAGAAATACTATAATAACCGAAAACTTGCGTTCAACTCTTAAGCTTGTCGATCCTGTTAACATCGACTATCAACATCAAATGAAGTCCAACTATTACTACAATATAATCGGCAAAACTAATATTCTCTCATTCCATGATCAGCACTATCCAAAAAACCCCACCGCACTATGAATCCCACATTCGTACACATATACACACAACGTTCGCCTGCCGTATCACCGTGTCAAATCTACCGCCCAACCTCTAATACATCATATACAACGCCATCTATAATGGAATATAGTCGGCGACATCTATAACGGAGTACAACCGATGACACCTATAACACATCAATATCAGCTCCCCCTATAATTAACAAGGACGAACCCCATCTATAGTATCGTCAGATGTCACCCGCCTATGGTAACACTAACCAGTCACCGCATTGTTTCTCAGTCACCCAATTCATTATATATAAGACATACGCTACAATTCAATATTGCAACCTTCACAAGCGTATGAACAGCACCTTGCACTAAAAAGCCTGAAAATACTTCCAGAACATGCAAACTACATAGGTTTATCTATGATCGCTGGATCATTTGGATGACTATGAGGTCAAAAACTACCTGATGATGATCCCTTAAGCAAGGATCGAAATCGCGATCGTGGTAATGTTTGACTCACACACCCTCACCCTCCATTAGTATTACAACCAAAAGTGTGGAACAAGGAAGTGATGTATCCACGATATTTGTTTGATTCCAGCATTACCAAGGTTTACTCAAAGCAATTTTACAATTGGTGGAAGCATTACTATGCCTTTCCAATTTCACCACTTCAACAAGTCAAAGTCATTCTAGTCACAACAACCAATTCTACATCAGACCACTACTTCATTCATAAAAACCCTCCACGTGCTATGTTAAGAAAGAAAGACAACGTCGACCCATTAACATTTATTACGCAATTGATCGAACAGCAACGCAAGAAAGAACAATCATAACGCCTAATCATTCAGTTTTTCCATTGTACTTGTACTATCGTATTCCATTGTAATTCTCATGTAAACCAGAATTATAAACATCAAGCAATAGAAAAGCTTTCTTTCACCACATAACCATTTTTTTTTCTCTGCTAATCCAACAAATAGTTCGAGAACGTGCATATACTATCATTTTCAATTTCTTTCCTAGACTATCCATCAATACTCAACTTATGTATACCAATTTCTTCAGTTAGAATTTAGCCGATGAACCAAATGAAATCATACAACTTACATAATTCACAAACAATAAACCAAGCCAATCATCGTGCCAAATAAATCATACCCGCCATCTACATTGATATCTCAGATGTCGCCAACATACGATATTATCATCCAAACATCCATTCACCGATTTCTTTCTCAGCCAACAAGTTCAATATATAAGGAAATGTGATTCGATTATACATGTAGCTTCTAGATTCCGAACATGCCTGATGATGAACCCTTAAGCAAGGTTCGAAACGCATCATATGATGCTTTGAATCTAATCAACGAATATCTCACCCACCCACGCTTGTTCAAGGTTTGATATGTTGTTGTTAATTAACAGAAGGGAAAATCAAATAATTTAGTTGGTAAAATAGCCGACCGGATATCGGAAGATATGGGTTCGAGTCCTGCTTTGATTTCATGATCTTTTTAGATAAGTTTTTCTTACTTATCTGAGCATATCGCCGTGGATACCTTAAATGAAATTTGAATAGATTGAATCATGGACAAATGCGAAGATTTCTAATTAAAGTTTCTTTTTAAGCCTATTTTCAAACTCTCCCATACCCACACCCACACCCACCTACACCCTCAAGAATTTAAGAAAGCTGTTCAACGAATGCGTCGAAAGCTGACAGCGAGAGATATGTATAAGAGCTGACGCTCTATGTGTATAGATGATTCATTTCTTGGTTATCGGATGAAGAAAACAAAACACAAAACGAATAGAATCATCAAAGTCACGTCATCGTGTAATTCTGTTCTTGAGGAGATCTTCATCTGCCAAAAAATTTATTGGATTGTCAGATAAATTCAACTTTTGAAGTGTCTATATAAGATAATAAGAGATAAAAGTGACACAAAAAAGTTGTTTTACCGTATTCACTCTTAGAGCGGCAGCAAGATATCGCGCACCTTCATTTCTAATCTCATTTTTATTAATAGATAATCTGGTTAGTGTCTTGATAGAAAAACAAATTGTATTTAATGTAAATGAATCATCATCACCATCATCATGTCCCTTAGGCTTAACGCCCGTTGGGGCCAACCATTTTATGGGATCAGATTTTTCCATACCTGTCGATCTTGGGCCAGGTGAAACAGCTCCTGCCCACTGAGTTGACACCAC
>CAJNOJ010000923.1:0-15818 GCA_905250025.1 Adineta ricciae | reverse complement strand
GAAAGAATCCGATGAACTATCTTATGAGAAAAAATTCAGACAAGAATCAAACTATGAACAAAACATTCAAAGAAAAGGTATGAAGAAATCCATTTAATCTGGGGCATTTGTTATTGAAAAAATCTTCGAATAAAAACATTTTTTCGAAAAGATGCTCAAAACTTCATAAAACACCATTTGGGAGAATGATTGAAGAAAGAGATGAGATCGGGTGAGAGTTAAAAGTACGTTGAATCCTGATGCCAAAGCTTTATAGTAAAATTTCATTTGAGTGGAAAATGGTCAGGTAAAAGAAAGTTTTTCAAAAAAAACCGTATGTGCACGGGAATGTATCATATATCGCAACTGAAAGATTCGTACTCAGAATGTACTCGCATTATATTTGTGATGCTAGGAGAATTTGTTTAGAAACGCAAGTCCAAAATAAAAATCTGATGTTTTGCATTTGTTGTTGTGAACATAGAAGAGAGACAGCGAAGAATGCTGTATAAATTAATATTAGTAGTCGTATTTGCTATTGTATCGAGTCACACGTTCGACATTAGTAGAGGATGTGTCTCACACTCAAATGAAAGAATACAGAAAGGGACCAGATTGTTACATAACAACATCAGCGGTGATTGATAGTTTTGTTGAAAAGTGTTGGGTTAGGCGTTGTTTAATTAAATTTGATAGTAATATTGAAAAAATGGGAAGGACGCGGAGCGGCAAGTCCTGAGTGGCGACCCGTAGGAGCACTGACGAACTGCTCTCGCTGACGTATTCTGTTACAGAGATGAAACGATTGTACTGCGTTTGCAGTAGAAAATTATATGGAAAACTTATCTTGTTTCGCTGTATCACTCGTTCTGCTAGGAAAAAAGGAGGACACCTTCACCCTCAAGATTCTGGGAAGGCTTGTACTAGTTTGTCTTTTTGCTGATACAAATATAGATTCCGAGAGTGCCGGATCGTGAGTTTTTGTTGGTATGGGATCTTATCTTGTATTTGCGTTAGACTGGTGCGTTTAGTTATAGTTGTTGACATTTAATAACTTTTCAGAGTGATTCTATGGAATTCGTCAAATTTTTTTTTTTTATTTTTTTTTTGCAATTTATTTTCCCTCCAACCCTTGGGGTCCTAAAGGGACAGTTCTCTACCAATATCAAATGTGATGTATAAAGAAAAAGAGAAGAAAAATATGAAGGAAATGCGAATGAGAAACAAAACAAAACAAAGCAGTGAAGATGAATATATAGAATGCTTTGATAAACTAGAGAAGGAACGAGGTACAAGGAAACAGGCGGTAGAGAGGAAAAGAGCGACCTGACCAATTCAATACATCTTGAGTTTTGATCCTAAAAGGATTCGGGAAATTCGGCTAGGCATATAATATCTTCGTTGTCGAATATAGCAATCGAGTCCGCTGTGCCATGGTTTGAAATCCATTCCATCGCACGACTGAATACATCAATGTGTTGGACAAAACGGACAGATCGTCTTAGACATCGAATAGGGCGATTACCATCCCTCCAGGCCAGTCTGTGTTCGTTCAGATACATTTGTTCAATCAGAAGAAACCCGTCTAAAGAGTGGCTCAGGACTTTCAGGTACTTCATCCAATAAGCATAGCAGTTATCGTCGAATGATCGTTCATCGAATGCATATGCGAATAGATGGTTGTTCCATTGCAAGCATCTTAGTGTTCGTTTCAGGACAGTATAATAGAAACGATTGATTCTTGAACGTTGATGATCGGTGAAAAGAGGATGAAGTGCGTACACCCATGTGAAGAACGGAATAATAAACGTTGAGAAAAGAGATCGGCGCAGTCCTCTTGACGTTGCACCATTAAACTTAATCGAGTTGATTATTGCCGCTTGTTGGCGAATCTTCATGAATGTACGATTAATTATTTTTCCCCATCCTAATTTTGTTGTAATCAGATACCCCAAGTATTTGTATGAATTGACCCACAATATCTCTTGTCCACCACATCCTAATCTTGGCATTGGGTCGGGATATGCAACAGCACGCGCCGACCACATAGCTTGAGTTTTCGAGTAGTTGATTGGTTGGACAGAAAGAATTGAGTAGTACTCGAGGTATTCGAATAAGATGGACAGTCGACGCTCCAGATCCATACATTGGTCTGTGTACCTGACACCCATTTGTCCTGCTAACACCGCCGCTAGGTCATCTGCAAAGAAGAACGAGAGAGTTGAGGGCAGAAAATCGCCCATATCGGCATGGTACGTGATGAATAAAGTCGGAGTGAAGCAAGAGCCTTGAGGGCCACCACGCATGACCGAGAACCATCTGGAGCGTTTTCCGTTGATTTCGATCGTACAGCGTCTCCCAAGTAACCACGCTTGGATCCAGTTGACATATGCGAGAGGGATCCCCATTCTACGAAGTTTGCCAATGCAACCCTCGAACCAAATCTGGTCGAAGGCACTCTTGAAATCAACAAACACCGTTGCTACCGGTGAACTATTGGACATGTATGACGATATCTGTTCGATCAGCAGTAGCACCCTTGTTTGTAGGCGATGACCAGGACGAAAGCCCGATTGAGAGTCAGGTAAAATTCCAAGATCTTTTAACACTGATCTAAACCTGTTTAGGAACAGCCTTTCTTGGACTTTAAGAAATGAGTCTAGGAGAGCAATCGGACGAGTAAGATCAGGAGTGCATATTGCGTCTTTCTTGGCCAACAGAATTATTCTCACATCTTTAAAGCGAGATGGCATGAAACACGTGGCGAATGAATAATTGTATAATTTTGACATCAGGTGCCAATACGTATTTGGAATGTGACCAATTAATATAGGCGAGATACCATGCGCATCTATCGACCTTTTCTTCAGTCTTCCCGATAACGATTTGAGTATTTCTGGATAAGTGACAGGTGGTATTGGTTCATGCTGGTTAGTGAACACAGGGATTTCCGTATCCACATATGGATGGGGTCTCATAACTGCTGGTTCACCGAATAGTTTTTCATAAAAGTCGGCTGCTGCTTCAACCATCACCTCCGAATCTTTAGTCACTTCACCATCCGATCTAGTAAAGCCCCGAAGACGTGCCGAACCTACACGAAAATGTTTCTTCACATGGTTCCAGTAGAGTAACGAACCATTCCCTGGTTTATGGCGATTATCAAGATGTTTTGTGAGTTGATCTTGACGGAAAGTTTTAAGTTTGGATCGTGCGAGACTTCGAAGACGTCGAGCCTCTTCTCGGAGATAAATGCATCCTTTTCGACTTGCTTTACATGCCAGATCTCGGCCTTGCATCAGCAGTTCTTGAATATCCTTCGGGATTGATAATCTGGCTTTTTTCTTCAGTATAGACTTCGAACATCGCGCCTTCACCGCAACTAACCATTGAATAAACGCATCATAAGTATCATTCATATCGTTCGTGGACCAGTAGAGTTCCCATAGTCCATATGCGTAAGATAGAAACATATCGAAAGCCTTCCATGACGTTTTTGAAACATATTCTGTTTCGTTGTATTCACAGGATATGAAGCCAATCACTGGTTTGTGGTCACTTCTTGTTGAACCTTCGTATGTGTCCACTGTCACTTGTATACCTGATGAAAAAGCGTAGTCGATTTTGCGCTTTGAACGACGGGATGTACAGGCATCGGTAACATAGGGAGCCAGACCAACTTGATCTGCCCACTTGAGGAGGTCACCGGCTTTATTCTTATCTTGGTCAAAGTCGACGTTGAAGTCTCCGAAAATGACTGATCTCGGTGTAATTTGAGGTGTAAGATCCTCCCAGTCCCAAGTCTTACTGGCTGGAGCATATAAACCAACAATACGTAGATCGTTTTCGAGATGAATATCAATCGCGATAACATTCGGAGTTGTACATTTGATTCGCGAGAACGATAGACCATTTCTGATGAGTATTAACACACCATCGTGGCTATTTTCACCCGCTTGGTAACATGACTGGAACGAGATAAATGTCGCCTCCAATACCGCGAAATCGACTGATCCCACTTCACCTAGAATCATGATATCAAATTGGTACTTGAGGGTGAGAGCTGTAACTTCATTCCATCTTGTTTTAACACCTTGAACATTGAAGTAAAGTACTTGTAATCCTGAGTAATGCATTGGACCGAGTTGTTTCCCAAATGTTGACCATTGATGTAAACAAGATGATATCGAGCCTGCGCCATGCCATTCTTCTACCATTTCTGAAAAAAGATTGAAATCATAATTAGAGAGAACATTTTTTGCTGCTAGTAGAAAATTGAAATCTTTAGTTGTGTGAACAGAAGAGTTTATAACAGGATTAAGCGGTCCGATCATTGTTTGCTTTTTGAAGCTTTGGAGTTCTGTCTAGTTTTCTTGATGAATGGTGCGATGGATGCTTTATGTTCTGGCGATAGATTCGAAATATCATTCAGGGTTTGCATGATAGCCTCGATTGTGTTATTGAGCGTGGTAACCTGTTCCCGTACTTCATGATCGATGTTCTTGACTTGCTTCTCGACGGCTTCAATCTTCTTATTGGATTCAACCAGGTGAGCATGCATCTCCTCTCGAATCACATCAATCGATTCGTGGGTTTTCTTAATTTCAGATTTGATTTCGTTTAGGAATGCATCGAGTTTTTTCGTGAGTGTCGATTCGATCAGTGCTTCTATTGGATAATTTGGTTTTATGCTGTTCACCGGTAACTGTTGTTTAGCAAATGCTAGTGGGTACTCGACAGGGGATATGTCATTGGCATATCTTTTGGAGTTCTCCACAGGATGTTGTAACAGGTTACGCGTGAGCGCCGCACGATAGGATTTCACCATTTGACATTTTGGATCCGATGACTTATGATTTTCGCCGCACCTAATACATTTTGCTTGTCCCGAGCATTCGTGTTCTTTAATATCTCGGTATTTTTCACCACACGTTTTACAGATGGTTTCATCCTTCAGTGGGCAGTTTTTCTGAAAGTGACCTATCTCATAGCAGTTACCACATAATAGTACCTGTGCAGGTGCTAGATATTCGGTGACTTTGTAGTTGATGTATCCTATGTTCATTTGTTTTAGTTGAAGAATAGATTCACGTGTAGTTGCACATGACGTTTCAATCTTTACCGTTGGTACTGGTCGTTGGTTGCGATTCTTCAGCCGAATGACATTAACCACATCGGGATATCGTTCCTTCACATCGTCCACAAATTCCTCCCAGTCCGTATTCAACGAAACATTCAATACAATTAGACATAGTTGTGGTGGGATCGAGGGTTTTTTAATGGTGTATTCGGCTTCAGCTAATAGGCTTGGCCAGCTGAGATCTTTATTTAGAAAACAAAATGCCTCAATGTTTTCAACGAAGACAAGTAAAGAATAGCCATTTTCGCTGAGTTTATGACGATATGCCGCTATTTTTAAATCGAATTTGTGTTCGTTCTTCGCGTGCTTGACAATTTCGTCAATGGCCGATCGGTCCTTGATAGCGGATTTGAAGATTACATGAAAAGGAGCGAACGGATAACGTGTGGTGGCAAAGCTACGAGCAGCAAGCGATATTTCCGATGACGTTTGAATTGTTGTTTGTGCAATGCCTGTTCGGAGAGTTTGGTCTATAGGTATTTGTTTGACGTTTGGTATCTGGTCATTCTTGTGCTTTTTCGGTTGTGTCGATGTTCGTCGTTGATTTGGATGTAGTTGTTGTTCATCGTCTTCATGGTACTCGTTTCGACTTGTGTCCATGGATTTCGAGATTTCTTCAATTTGTCTCTTACTGGCTTGCGCCATCTGTTCATTTTCCCTATGAGACTGAGGAGTTGAAGACACCAATGGATGATTTCCTATCGAAACAGAAGACGGGAGTTCGTCAAATTTGCGACTAGTTTGGAGGATACAACATTGAGACAATTTAAATACACTCGGTATTCCGTGTACTTATCCATTAAAAGGAAACGCTGAGCAATCTGAAAGTATCTGCATTGATTGTGATGACATAAACGAAACATTGTTTTTGCCAAACATGTACTTCATCTGTTGGTGATTCGCATCTAAGTTCACAACCGCTTTCATAACCTTCCAAATCAAAGTAACGGTGAACTCAAGAAAAGTAGTCGGATTCATCATTCATACAACAAACATCTGTGTAGAAGAAAAAATTTAATCAATTCATTGCAATATCCCCGCTTATATGCACTTTCTCGCACGGCAAAAATTCGCAGACGTGTACATGAACGCCTTTGGATAACAAAAAACAGATATACGCCGAACATGAATACAAAGCAACGCGGATCAGGACAGCCGCAGCCTTATTCATCTCACACTCTACCCTTCCAGGATCATTCCGAACATCTCGCATGGCATCGCCATTTTTCCGTAGATACCGAAGTTGCCGGGCAAAATGCCAGCACCTGTCCATGCTTTCCCTTCTTCGTATATACATAGCCCAATTTTTCCCAAATGCCAATAATTCTTTCGTCCACGAGGGGGAGAAGAGCAGCCAAAATTTCATGCGCCTTTCTGTAATGATAGCGTGCTCTTGAAACATCACCGTTCCTCTCCAATACCAGCCCAATACAAACATACGACGCAGCAAGACTAGGATGATTTGGTGGAACTGATTTTGTGTTGATCCAAAGCGCTTTCTCATGATGCTCAAGCGCCTGAGAGTAATTGCCCATCTCATGATGCACTACACCAATGTTAGTATAGGATCTGGCCAAATCTGGATGATTTGGTGGAAGTGATTCTGTTCGAATCGAAAGGGCTTTCTCATGATACTCAAGCGCCTGAGAGTAATTGCCCATCTCATGATGCACTACACCAATGTTAGTATAGGATGCAGCCAAATCTGTATGATTTGGTGGAAGTGATTCTGTTTGAATCGAAAGGGCTTTCTCATGATACTCAAGCGCCTGAGAGTAATTGCCCATGTGACCATGCACCACAGCAATGTTACTATAGGATCCGGCCAAATCCGGACGATTTGGTGGAAGCTGTTGTGTTAGAATCGCAAGCGCTTTTTCATGATACTCAAGCGCGTGAGAGTAATTGCCCATGTGACCATGCACCACAGCAATGTTACTATAGTATCCGGCCAAATCCGGACGATTTGGTGGAAGCTGTTGTGTTAGAATCGCAAGCGCTTTTTCATGATACTCAAGCGCGTGAGAGTAATTGCCCATGTGACCATGCACTACACCAATGTTAGTATAGGATCTGGCCAAATCTGGATGATTTGGTGGAAGTGATTCTGTTCGAATCGAAAGGGCTTTCTCATGATGTTCAAGCGCCTGAGAGTAATTGCCCATCTCACGATGCACTTCACCAATGTTAGTATAGGATGCAGCCAAACTTGGATGATTTCGCGGAAGTGATTGTGTTAGAATCGAAAGCGCTTTCTCCTGATACTCAAGCGCCTGAGAGTAATTCCCCGTCGCATGATGCACCCCACTAATATTAGCATAGGATCTGGCCAAATCTGGATGATTTGGTGGAAGTGATTCTGTTCGAATCGAAAGGGCTTTCTCATGATACTCAAGCGCGTGAGAGTAATTGCCCATCTCACGATGCACTACACCAATGTTAGCATAGGATCCGGCGAAATCTGGATGATTTGGTGGAAGTGATTCTGTTCGAATCGAAAGGGCTTTCTCATGATGTTCAAGCGCGTGAGAGTAATTGCCCATCTCACGATGCGCTTCACCAATGTTATTATAGGATGCACCCAAATGTGGATGATTTCGTGGAAGTGATTGTGTTTGAATCGAAAGCGCTTTCTCCTGATACTCAAGCGCCTGAGAGTAATTGCCCACCTCATGATGCAGCGCACCAATGTTAGTATAGTATCCGGCCAAATGTGGATGATTTGGTGGAAGTGATTGTGTTCGAATCGCAAGCGCTTTCTCATGATACTCAAGCGCCTGAGAGTAATTGCCGATGTGACCATGCACCACAGCAATGTTACTATAGGATCCGGCCAAATCTGGATGATTTGGTGGAAGTTGTTGTGCGACATTTGTAAGTAAGTTCTGATGAAATGCTAGAGCTTCACTGTAATTTCCTTGTGCTCGTTTTATGCATCCAAGTAGGAATGAAACCTTGTTTGTTGAGTAAAAGCTGTTATCTTTGCCATCTGTACCTCTTAGTAAATATTGGCAAAGAGGTTCTGCTGCATTTTGCTGTCCAATGTCGATTAGTAGTTGAGGTAGCGCATAGCAGCTCTGCTGATCAGTGTAACTCTCATGCTTAATATATTGGGTTAGGTTATGTAAATCTTGATCATGGTCAGTGGTAAGTGATAAATGAACCTTATATAGTTGATGAGTGTGATCAATTGGTTGGATTTCATGTATGCGAAATATGGAATGCATCGAAAAGAGGATTTCGTTTTCTTCGGAAAAATTGCTGATTTCGCTTATCGAAGTGAATGGTGTTGTTGTTTGGGTTGGATCTATCTGCATAACAAAAACAATTCCTACGTCGTCGGGATTCGTCGCATTGCTTTCACCAAGTAGATGCGCAACATCATAGTCAGTAGAGGTAGATAGAAAATTGTTGAATGATATCAATCCATGCTTGGCTTTTGTAAGCTGATCAAACGTTGCTTTGGACAACGCTTGTCCTCGATATACTGTAAACGACTGCGGAAACGGGTTATCGAGATATTGTTCTTTGTGTAGTTGTTCAATAGCGCGATGAAGAGCAGTAATGAAGAATCCCATGCGCCGAATAATATCTCCATCGAGTATCCGCAAAGAACGATTGAGCATCGAATAGAGAAAACGATAGTAACTGTAGCACCATATTGGGGACTTTTCATTATAATCACGCTCGAATTGTCGGATACGATTGACAGTTTGTAGATTGTCGGCAACTGTATCGCAACAGTAGTTGCAATATTCGCTGAGATGTTCTTCGTTGTATTCGATAGTCAACATCATGTCCTTCATAATTTGTGTATACATGAAAGTCGGGTCCAGTTTATTCGATTTTTCACCGGGCGTTACGAAACTAATTGGTATATCGCTCTGGTGATGTTGCCGAGTCAGTTGTTGGAGCTCGTGACAGAGAACTGTGACTTCTGTGAAAATACCTTTCACTTTTGACCATGCTTTCTTCCATTCGTCGTCACATGTGATAGAGTTACCAAAAATGAATATAGAATGCAGTTGAGAAATTTCGTGTATACAAGGTATTGTATGTCGTTCAAGAGAAGCTGCGAGAATTAGACAAACTTTATTATCTGTAACGGTGGTAATGAAATCGACACATTCATCACTATCTTCAAAAGTATAGGCAGTACTAACAATATCTTGAAGTTGTGTAGATGTATCTTGAAAATTTGTATCATTAGTTTTCAACCAAATGAAGATAGTGTGTTGTGCCTTTTGAAGATTGATACGTCGCCGCATAATGTCATCGTCACAATTGATATGCTGCAGTTCTTTGACTTTTTCTGTTTGCTTGTAAGACTGGGCTTCTATCAACCCCAATTTTTCCATGAATTAATGTGTAAATATAAGTATATGAGATTGTTTGAAAGTTGCGTTGATAAAAGCAAGCAGATTGATTTGATTTATATAGTAGATACTTCTTTGTTGGCTTTTTCCAACTTCGATCGTATCTTTCTTCTATAGTTAATTACTGTATTAAGGTAAAGACACATGTGACAAGAGGAAAAATCAGTATCGTCAAAATAAAAATGCAAACACATACAGTAGCGTGTTGTCACAGTTGGTTAAATCACTGCAGAAAAGTACATGTGACGTTTGTCATATGTCATATGCAGTCGAGAAGTAGACTTGAGTATCAGTTGATGGGCAGCTGACGTGCGTTTGAATGAATATAATCTTAATGAATACGCGGAAAAGAGTTATACAAAATATCATTAATTTTTCAACATCTCTTACTTAGTGCATAAAACAAACGTTTAGTTGTAACGTAGAGACACTACGGAAACTTCACTTCATGTAGGTACGGAATGTTTTAGAAAATCTAGAATATTATGTTCATCATCTATGTTTGATGTTACTCTTATAAGAGCATCATCAATGATTCACAAAAGACTTTGCAACAGATCGATTACGACTACATTGAACGGCAAATTGATGGAATGTAGTCATTGCCAGAAACTAGGCTAATACATAGGGTGATCAAAAAGTTCTCGGAACAAGACTGTCATTCTTTAGGGAACAATTTAGGAAATGTTCTCTTTATGAATCCTGATAGAGAAACGAATGCTCTATTTTCCTATGCTATTTGATCATGCTTCAACTAAAGTACAAAAATGACTTTTCAAAAAAAGTGGTTCTTCGCGAATGTCTCCTGGTTATAATGCCGCTGTTTTGACAAACAATGAAAAGAAGTTTTCGAATAACTTTTGATAGGAGCAAGATAGAGTGCTGTGGTTTTCACCATCAGAAAGAGCGAGCGAATATGCATCGAATCGCATTCTGCAGACATTTTCATCAAATGTATGCGTGACTTCTCGTTTGGCTTTTTTGCAAACAAGTCTATTACATGAGATAATATGAAGGATTCGTGACGATTTTAAAAACTTGCGCTTAAATTGAAAGTTTTAATCGAGGAACTTGCGATTAATAAAATCTGACATCAATATAAAGCATTGTAGTTGAAATCTGAACACTATTTAATGATTGTGTATGAAAATACTTGGTGTTTTTTCTGTGTCCTATTTCCTGAGGAGAAAAAAATTTTACGATAACTAGGAAACCGAATGAAAAAACTTTAGCTATCGATGTTTGAAAAACAAAAATTACGTGATTCGATGCATCTTCGCACGTTCTTTCTAATGATGAAAACCGCAGCACTCTATCTTGCTCCTATCAAAAGCCATTCAAAAATACCCATCATTGCCTCTATCATTACGAGACGCTTGCGGAGAACCATTTTTTTGAAATACTATTTTAGTAGTTTAGTTGATCAGATAGTATAGAAAAATAGAGCATTCGTTTCTCTATCAGAATTCATAAAGAGAACATTTCCTAAATTGCTCCCTAAAGAATGACAATCTTGTTCCGAGAACTTTTTGATCACCCCATGTACTTATTCGAAATATATTGATGTACGGTAGACACATAAATTTAACGACAGGAAAGGAAACGATCAAATTAGGATGTATTTCATGTCTTCAGAATCGCCTCAGTTTGGACGATTAATCGACGATTTTTTAAATATTATTATTAAACACGTCAATGCCAATGTATCGAAATTGTATACACAATAAGAACAAACAGCAGTTGCTTTAGAACGTCAAAATCGGTTTTCAAACATTCTGTGTAAAGCGCCGCTGGTAGTGTGAAATCGTCAGTTATTTCATTACTTTTCCCTAAGGATTGTCACATTCTTATGATATTATAGTTCGTATTTATTGCGTTCTTTGTCCTTGTCAGTAATTGAAGGTATCATTACCCTTATTTTATGTTAAAAAAATCAGGTTCTTGATCCAATACGTTTTTAATGACAAGAAATTAGACCTTATATAAGCTAGATCAATTTTTGTTATTTTGTAGTAAAGACTTTTCTACCTCTCCGTGACCGTAAATGCGAATACTATTATTGTTGAAATCTTGAAACTGCTTGTAGGATGTTATATTTGCTTTTTTCTTGCAAGCGTTGCTGAAACATATGTGTTTTTACACGCCCACACATAGAGCAAACGGTATGAGCGACAAACGTTAGCATAACTTGTGTTTGCCATACATCGAACATGAAGTAGTAGGTTGTCATAATAAATCAATACCTATCTTAATTGAGTAACTTCAATCGTATATCAAAATTATGATTGCGGGACAAGCCTTATATATGATATTTTGTTATATCATTATTTACCATAGTTCGACAAATCGAATATCAATAATAATATTTATTCATGCAAAAAAGGAACAGTAGAAACTGTTAAGCCTTTTCTTTTTATTGCTCTTACCTTCGAATAACATCCAGAACATTCGCAAGCTTTTCTTTTCTTTTTCGACAATAGTAAATATTAAAAAAAGAGCAATGATTTGCAGTAGCACATGTTTTGATAAAATCTTTTTTCTAAACGACATTTAGCAAACATATCGTCGAGAATGAAAACATCAGAACTTTCATCAGATGATTCAATTTTAGTGCGTATTGTTGATACAATAAAAAAAAGTGATATTGATGAATGGAATTATCGTGGATTAGAACTTTCCAATGGTATATTATGTGTATTAATCAGTCATCCAAAACTTGACAAAGCAGCTGCAGCCATCAATGTTAGTATTGGAGATCTGGGTGATCCAAACGACGTACCTGGTATTGCTCATTTTCTGGAACATATGCTATTTATGGGCAGTAGTAAAGTAGAGTCTCAGATCGTTGGTTACCATATAAAATTTTTATGCATTTCGTAGTATCCAAATGAAAATGAATTTTCCAAATTCATTGAAAATAATGGCGGTATTTCTAATGCATATACAAGTACTAGGGAAACGAACTATCATTTCGATATTAATCCAAATGTTTTGGCTGATGCACTTGACATGTAAATCATTTTCTTTTGCGTTTCTTTTTCAATGAATTATTTGTTGATTTAGATTTGCTAATTTCTTCATTTCACCTTTATTTTCATCGTCATCAGTTGAACGTGAAATTCAAGCTGTTAATTCCGAATTCGAACGATACTTATCTTCAGATGCTTGGCGAATTTCTCAAATGGAAAAATCTACATTAGATCCTGAACATCCCTATTCAAGATTTGGTACCGGAAATATTGAATCTTTACAAACAATACCCAAAGAATCGGGCATTGATATTCGAGAAGCTTTAGTTCAATTTTATGAAGATCATTATTCAGCTAATCGCATGAGTTTAGTTGTATTGAGTAATCGTATGTTTTCAGATCATTTCTTTCCACATTTAAATGATTTAATGATATTTCAGATTCTTTGGATGATCTTCAATCATTTGTTATTAGCAGTTTCAAAGATGTTCCTAATAAACAGTTACTATCTCAGAGATATCCACCGGATCCATTCGGTGAAACTGGACGCAAGGTTATTTGTTCTATTCGTTGTTTCCTCAATTTTTTTAATACTCAAATTTTTCTTTAGACAATTTATTATGTAGTACCAATTGCCGAATCTCGTCAAATGAAGATTAGTTGGGTAATTCCTGATTTTCAAGAGATTTACCGTTGCTTGGTAAATAACAATTTTCTTTTCGAATAATTTTAAAAGGCTAATTGCAATTTGTTTAAGCCAATATGGTATATCTCATTTTTAATCAATCACGAGGGCACTGATTCGCTTTTCTCGTATTTGAAAAGAATGGGCCTCGTTCTTAAAGTAACGTCATATACTGCAGCACAAATTGCACCTGGTTTTAACATTTTTTCCATAAAAATTGAATTAACTATTGACGGATTAAGTAAATTAAATACATTTACTTTATCTCATAGAAATCGTTTCTTTAGAACAATGGGAACGTATTGTTTTTCTTATTTATCAATATATGACAATGATACGTAATGAAGGAATACAAGAATGGATTTTTAATGAAGGAAAAGTAAGATTATAAAGATAAATGTATATAAATTTTTCTTAATTTTCTTTTCAATATTTAGAATATGTTTATAAAACATTTTCAATTCGCTGAAAAAGAATCTCCCTTTGATTTTGTTACAAATTTAGCTAGTCGAATACGAGTATGTTGTTCAGTATTCGAATCATAATCACAATCGATTTCATTTAGGATTATTCATTAACTGATTGTTTATTTGGTTGTTATGAACTACGAGATTTTCGAGAAGATCTCATTCGTCAACTACTCGATGAATATTTAATTCCAAGCAAAATGAGGCACATTGATTACTAAACAACATTACTTTTGTTTTATTATTTGTATTATTTACTTAGAATATTTCTTATTGGAAAAGAATTTTCGTCAATAGCAACTGAGAAAGAAAAATGGTACGGAACGCAATATAAACGAGAAGATTTATCAGAAGACTTTGTTAAAGTGAAGGAAAGAATTTTTAGTTAATATGAACAATGAAGACTCTTTTCTAGAAATGTGAAACATGCGGAACTATTGATGATTTTAAATTACCATTACCAAATGATTTCATACCAACTGATTTTCAATTGTATCATCGTCAAGAAGAAACATCGATAATAACACGTCCACAATTACCAAAAAAGATAAAAGTAAAAGAAAAATCATTTATATTCTTCTAGTAAAACTATATACATCAACGTAGGAGAATGAATATTATCGACTTTATTATACTGAAGATCGATTTTATAAATTACCAAAAGCTTTTCTTTATTTTGATTTGTCGAAGTAAATATTTTTATAGAATAGAATCCATATATTATTCTTCGTTTTCTTAAGTTCTTTAGTTAATATCGATCCGAATCATTTGATTATGAATAGAATTTATGTTGAATTAGTCACAGATTCACTTTCTAGTCTTACGTATCCCGCACGACGTGCTGGCATTTATTACGAACTTTCAGCTTCATCATATGGTATTGAGGTATATGAAACTCTTTTGTTTTCAAAAAATCATTTAGGAAGATATTTTGTTTCTTCTCTCTATTAGTTAAATATTTATGGATTTAATCATAAAATTGGTATTTTACTCGAAAAAATCATTGATCATTTGATAAATTTAAAAATTGATCAACAACGATTTGAAATACTTCGAGAAAATGTAAATCAATTTGAAATCTAAAACCAAATTGTTTTCGATTTGTCATTTTTTTCTCTAATCAAAAGGAAAAACAACGTTTGAAAAATTACCATGTCGATGAACCTGTTTCAATGGCGAGTTGTGGAATTTATTACTTAACATCACAATATCAATGGAATAATGATGAACTATTAAATTGTATTGATGGTAAACGATTTGAACAGTTAAATAACTATCTAAAGAAATAATAAGATTGATTTTATTCTTTTAGATATCACATTACACGATATGGACACGTTTATACGAACTTTATTTACTCGATTTTATGTTGATTCGCTTATGTATGGTAATATAACTGAAAATGTAAGTATCATTTTCTTGTTATGTTTTATTATTTAAATAGATATTTTCTTCATTGTTTAGCAAGCAATTGAATATATGACAATTTTTCAAAGGAAATTTCATGAAAAACATCTATTTCGACCACTTTTCCCCAGTATGTGGTTCATTCGGCGACATCTTATGTTACCTGATGGTACATATCGAAATAAATATTTTATTAATAAAAATGATTTTATTGTTATCTTAGGCTGTAATTTTGCATATACGATGCTTAATGATGGATATCGTACCAATGCTATTCACGTTTATCTACAATGTTTTCATGAAACCTTAGAAAATAATGCGTTAATTAATCTTTTTGTTCAACTTATTCAAGAATCATGTTACAATCAATTACGTACGAAAGAACAATTAGGTTACATTGTCCGTTCTGGTGTTCACAATACACAGGGTGTATATGGTGTTGAAATAATTCTACAATCAAATAGTGAACCTGAATATTTAAATCAAAGAATTGAAATATTTCTGGATTCAATTCGAGATTATTTTGAACAAATGTCGAATGATGAATTTGAAAAGCAACGTAATGCTTTTATTATAAAATCTCTTGAAATATCAAAGAGAATGGAAGATCAAGGGGATATTTTTTGGTCAGAAATAACTTCTCACGAATTCTGCTTTGATAGACGTAAGATGTCGAAATGAGCAAAGATTTTCAACGAAAAAACAATTGCGTTTTTCATGGTTTTTTTAGCTCCACTTCTAAGTGAAATTCTTAGAAAATTTGAACGTAAAGATTTAATTCAATTTTATGATCAT